>JAOYNN010312375.1:0-10068 GCA_025770095.1 Goniobranchus kuniei
TATAAAGTATATGATACAAAGTTTAATGAGGTAACTAATCTACTGAACAATAAAATGAATAGATAATGAAGTCACAATGGAATATAGAAATTATGTAAATCAATCTAGTTTAAGACGACAGGAACCAATCAGGAACCAACCCACAGGTGAAGTACGATCAAGCCACAACTTGTATCGAAGGAATAGGTTTTTTGGTAAAACTAACACGTCTTCAAGATCTTAGGAATCACGGAATTACCAACAACCAACAAAGTAGATTTCTCATGAATCAGCTCTAGGGTATGGTGAACCAACCGCTGTAGAGTATTCAATAACTCTGATTAACGCTTATTACTTAATTAATCATCTCTATCTTTTGTTCATCAAAAGTAGATGACAATAAGAAATGAAATATATGAATGTATTTAACGAATTACAGGTACATCTAAACTCACTAGAAACGAAGAAGTTACTCTCATCATCTCACCTTCTGATGGGTAAGGATAAAACAATAACATAATGTTAATTACGAGTTTACAATCAAACATCTCATTTGTAAAAAGCTTTCAAAGTAATTAATGTTTTCATAACTAATTACTGAACGGTAACTTGGTATTGAAACATAACTTAATCTACCCGTTACAAATTCAAATAACTATGTAATGATATAACATTATGTACACATGAAATCCTTCATTAAGCATAGGGACATCTTTGCGGATAATAACAATGACCTAAGTATACTTTACTTATAGGCAATAATACATTTTTGACATGAGTTGAATACAACAATCCTCAACAACTGCGATGTACAAATGTCAGCATTGCCTGTAAATGTTCCCTATGACAATAACGTAATACTCACCCCAATTCTTGGGCTTCCTTGAAATGTCTTTCGTAGACTTTAAAAAAGACCAAGTTGTCTCACGAACAGAGAATCGCGTTGCTCTCAGTTCCGCCTAACTGTTAACATGTGTATGACATACCACGTGGACATCAGCACATCGCAGCGTCTAGAGTGTGAATGAAGTTTTGAGCTAAACTTCTCTCATTTATACTAACCTTGGGGACAACATCTTACCATATTTGAGCAGGGAAACTCCGGTGACTAATGGGAAAACCTCGAACAAATTCAGGGTAGCCCCTACTTAAAACAGCTATATCCACGTCATTAAATGAGACGACTCATCACTGTACGATGTCAGTGATGTCGAAGTCGACCCACACAAGGTGAGAAAGCCTCATAAATCTTTCCCCAAGAGGAGGATTCTCCCCAAGACTCTGAAACCTGATCTTAGCCTACGCAGTCACAGCCATCTCAATAGAAATTGTTTTCCATGCTACGTGGATGACTGTCGTCTACAATAAAATCTTCATCCCACTCAAATTCACGGCCTGGTGTTTCCAGGTCAACCTACGTAGATGGAAAATAATTAACAATAACGGATTACACCCACTGACTTCCTTCCATCTACAATGGGCCAGTTGCTGTATCTGTCTACAATAACAAGGTAATTGTCACCGGCATAGTGGAAGTAGTCTGCGCATATGCGCTGAAATGGATATGGTGGCTGAATGGGTGGGGTGGGTGGGGCACTGGATTGGGAAGGTGCTGAGCGGTTGCAAGGGGGACAGCGTGTTCACATGTCTATGATTGCTGAGCTCATGCCAGGCCCAAAGAAAGATGCCTCTACACGTGAACACATCTGTGAGACACCGTGGTGTGCTGCATGCAGGGATTGTAATACATGTTCACGAAGGCTGGGAGGTATAACAATGCGATCGTTGTAGTGAACCATGCCATCAAAGCTGACCAGGTTGTCACGATATTGGTGCTATTGACGAAGATCTGGTGGCAGGTCATTTTTTTGACTGAGGGAACCCATTTTCTATGAATTCCAGTAGTTTCAGCATGGATAGATCAATTGCTGTGATAAGACGAAGATCATCCCCGGTAACCGATTTGATTACTGTGGAGGGAGTCGAGGTTTCTTAGCAGATTTGTGCTTTGTCCATAAAATCAGCACGTATGGCAGCAAGGAATTGCCGAGGTAACATATTTTGGGAGTCGTCTTCAGGAAGAGGTGCCGACATGGTGGCAATATTGTCTGGGAGATCCAGAGGTATGGGTTATCCTACTGGGTGTCAGGACAAGGTATCAGCTGCTGCATATCGGACCTTAGGTATGTGGACCATGCGGAATGATAACGAAGTGTTTTCTCTTGGGAGTTTCAAGTTCACAGGTCCATGCAAACTAGCTGGTTTAAGGAGTTTACGAAATGGATTCATCTTCGATAACAATAGGTACAAATAAATGATGATTCTCTACAATAGGCCAATAAAAATTAGCATAGCTTGTCTTCAGCATTTGACACGAAAGGCTAAACATATTACTTGTCTGTCTCAATCTTTTGGTTTTTAGGGGTTGTGTTGAACTAGCTTAAATTTAAATGTCAAATCAATAACAGAAAGTTCTGATTGAACTGCAGGAATTGAAGCCTTACTGTTGTAAATTTCAGAGTGTCCTTAAGGCTCAGTCCTGACCTGCATACCATTCTTGCACAGTTGTATGACACATGTATGTATCAAAAATTGATGACTGCAAATAAGCTAAAAATGATTGACAAGAAAATCATGTTATGCTTGTGGAAACAACAATCAGAATAACATTCTTGACAGAGAATAAGGCAAGTAAACAAAGCATACAAAGGAGAGAGCATATTCTCAATTTAAAAATATCCCCATAAGTTCCCCATAAAATTGAGAATAGGTCATAAAATTTTAATGTTCAAGTATCAGAGATGCTTCCCATCCTATTTGAAAGGTGTTTTGGAATTTAACAGACTAATAGGCTGCCTCGCTCAAAAGAAAAGTTCCTTCTAATAAAACCTAGAGTTGAATTGAACAACAAATTTGCAATGAACATTCACATCACACAGCTCAAGGCATGTGGAACAGCTTGCCAGCATCACTTTTGTTCGCTGACAGTCTGTCAGATTTTATGAACAAAGTCACAACATTTCTTTTTGTCCATTGTTTGTTAACAATGTGGATTGGAGGGGCATGTCATGGATATATTTTTGTACCAGAGTTGTCACCCTTCATGTGTTTATATGGTTCCGTTTTCTTCTTTTTTTTCTATTAGTTATTTTTAGAAATGACTTATCATTATCAAATGTAGTATTAAATGGATACTGATTGTAATTCCCACAAGGCTTAACAAAATTTTAAGCTGTCATCCCATAAAAACCCATGATTCTGTAATATATGTTGTGTCCAATTTATAATGATTACAATTTTATTTCGTTCAAAATTTTGTTTCAAATTTTACAATATTTTTTGTAACTGTGTCACATTGTGCCAGTTGCAAAAATGGATCACTGGTAATATTTATTCCAGGATTTCAACAAGATTTTAATGTAAAGGAATGAATTGAAACCCTTATGCCCCAAGATTTATGTGAGAAAATGTACTCCATCTTTTTGTAATAGGGAAAGAGATACTCATCCTTTTGTAAGATGTTATAATCAAGCCCAATATCTGTTCTTTAGTTCTTATGAAATGACTTTCAGTTTACCAGTAGTTTACAAATCTTTTTCCCTTGGACAAATTATCTGAGGATGCACCACTCCAAAGTTTCATTCAGTTAAAAAAACAACAACAAAACTTTTTGAGATAAGAACACAAGTTTGTGTTCCCTCTGTAAATGTGTGATTTGATGTTAGGTTTTTTTTTTGTCAAAAGATTTTAATTATATATATATGAATTGAATTTTTAGCTTTCATATCACTCTTTTTTGACAGATAAAAAGTACAACTGTAGGTGTCCTCTAAGCATATATATTTGGTTTTTTTTTGTCTCTCTCATTTTTTGTAAAACATATGCTCAACTTTTATTCAGGTTTAAAATGTCTCAAAACTACAGTCGAAGTTTACTCAGGATATCAGTGGCCCAGATTTGTCAGAATTTGGGATGGAACTCTGCTCAGAGTTCCTCTCTGGAGGTTCTGACAGATGTGCTTGAAAGATACTTAATGCAGCTAGGAGGAATTTGCCATAGATACAGCGAACAATGTAAGTCATTGGAAATGTTTGCTACTTTAAAACTTATCATGCTAATTATATTATAGTATAACTAGCTCGAAACCCCAATCTTCGAGTGTTAGAGGATGGAGTCATTATCTGGGCTCTGAGTATAGATCTGAATATAGATGTAGATCTAATCTAGATCTAGATCTCTAGATTCTAGATCTCCATTAGGCCTATCAGACTCTGTCTTTGGGCCTAAATTTAGCTGGTCCTCTGTCTTTTAAATCTTCATTGAAATTAGATCTATCTAATGTCTATGATAAACTTATTATTATTATTATGCTCACCAGGGACCTGCGATTGCGAAACAGTAGCAATCTCTTACCTGCATTCTGATCTGCCTCAAAGGTTTTGGGTTCATATATCACTCTAAATGAGAGAAATTCTTTTCTTTCTTTGAGGCAGAACCTAGTTCTATTATCATTTTGTGGCATGTGATTCCCAAACTTAGTAGGCCTAGGCCATGGCATGTGATGAAGGTGAACCAACCGGTCATTTGGGTGATAAAGGTGTGCAAATCATGGCCAAGATTGTATAATGTCTCAAAATACAAATCGGAACCGACAGTGATTCAAACACAAAGTTTTTGTGAGTGCATATATTTGCCGACTAATTTGAGTTATTTTTATCGGCCTATAACACAATAGATTTTTTATAATGATTTTTAGTGAAAACCGCATGTTGATCGATTTTGTAGTTTAGGAGGAGATAGGTCTTGAAACTCTCCACCACCGCTCTCATTTATAAAGATAGTCACCACATAAGGAGAGTGGTCAAAAGGTGTATATTTGGGCAGCAGAGGCTTGATGTAATTTTTTTTTTTTTTTACGAGGGTTGTGTCCCTTCATGAGTTTATTAGGTTTTGTTTTGTTTTCTTTTTTTTTGAATAAGTTGTTATTTTTATCAGATTGAATTGATCTGATTTACATTATTCACACAAAAGAGAGAGGGTTTGGATTGGGGATGTAGACATCTGAAATGTAGGTTGATTAGAGATCTATTAGGACAATACAAAATATAGGCAAATATGATAAACACATTTTGTAATGATTAAATATTGATTGCAAAAGATGTGAATTTTTTATTCAAAGTTGTTTCCAGTATTTTTCAATATTTGCTTTTATTTTTAAGGGTAATACACCAATCATAGTTTAATGTTTTAAATTTTATTCCTATCAGTTGGAAGGACACAACCAAATTTAGACGACTTAGGACTTGCATTCAAACACATGGGCATCAATATTGGAGAGTTGGAGGATTATGTCAAACATGTAGATCCTGTTCCTTTTGCCCATGACGTGGTTGCTTTCCCATCCCGCAAGCCTGCCAACTTGGGATTTCCAAATCCTCGAAGTAGAGAAATTTTACATCAACGTGAAGAGCATGTGGATGACCATCTACCATACATGTTTCCAAATATGAAAGGTACAGATTTAGGAACAGGAATGCAAGGGATCCACACAATTAATTAATTTTAAAGTGTATCATTGAATACAGGTCTTATTCTTATCATTCTTATCATTTCTTTTCCTTTTTTTAAAAGAAATGTTTTTCTTTTAGTTTTTTATGTTTGTTATATCCCTCACCCAGTTTGCTTAATATGTCCCTATGTATTACCTAAACATCCCTAATCAGTCCAAGCATTTTCTTTTTCTTCTTCTTGATTATAGTAACCTCTTAGCAAGAGGACCAATATATAGTTCACACTCTCCTTTGGTAGCATGCACATTCACACATATAAGGGTATTGAGCTCTGTGAGTTTGGTATAAAGCCTTTATGCCTCTGGTGATGTTAGAATTTTTATTTTGTTTAAACACTGAATAGTGCATTTTTCGTATATACTTAGTCTAGGAGATGGTTATTCCATATAGGCACAATGCAAGGCAAGGCAGAATGGAGGGCTGGAAGAAGATATGGTAGGAATATAGTCAGTCAGATTCCACCTACAATGGATCATGGAGCAGATTAAAATTGTTACATCAAACTTTCCAAAAGCTATCACTATCAGCAGCCTAGAATCAACCTGATTATTTTAACTCCTTTGGCAAGTGTCAAATACAGACCTCACAGCTGGCCTTCATGGGGAGAATTATAAATTTTGATAATGCACAAATTTTTATATTTTAAATTGTTATTCATCTTCTTTCTCATTGTAATAAGGCCCAATCTACTACATATACATTCATTCATATACAATTGGCAAAAAACACTCCAATGGTTTGGCTACAGGGCATGACACTGAGGGAATATCACCTAACATTTACAGTTATTTTATGTGTATTTTCATATATTTATATCTGTTTCATGTATTGTGTCAGATGAAGTTCCAGAGGAAAAACCCAAATCTCCTATTTTGGCAATGGAAACTGCTACATTAAAGACTGAACCAGGTGTTGATGATTCGGCAAAGAATTGTGAAGTTATTGGTGAAAAAAGAAGTGCAAACATATCTGCTACTGAAGGGCCTCCCATCAAACGACAAAGGTATTACTAGTATGCCTCTAACACAAACGAAGAATCAATTTTTTTAATGTAAAAGCTCAGGTTTAGGTTTTTTTCAGTTTTATTTAAAGTGAATTGATATGGATTTAAATTTTGATTTATTCAAACAAACTCTCTTTCATTTTCCCGTAGAGTGAGTTGTGCATTTTAAAAAATATTTTGCATACAGAAGATTGCCTGAAATTTTGAAGGAAGAAGAAATGGCTAGGAAGGGGATTGGAGTTATTCACTAGCTAGCTTGAACATTTCATGATAGAACAACAATCTCAAGGGTGTTCTGTTGTGAAATTTTGTGTTGTTGTTTTTGTTGTGCTGTTGTTATTGTTTATATTGGTGAGAGCAGCAGGGATGTATAGTTGGCTGCAATGCAGCATCATTGGAGCTCAAATTAAAAGTTGCAATATTTATAGCATTAAAAGTTTATGACAGATGCATCATACTTCTATTTGTGTTAATAGATATCTCTGCCCCTTGAGTTTTGAGACTTCTTCTTTAATAGTAATTTTTGTGTCGGCTTTCAGGGTTGGAAATTCTTGTTTCCCCGAGGAAGCAGGCCATTCCCAGTACGAGATGACATGTGTGTTTATGGGACCAAATGGTGTGCTTACCCCGCGACCTGGTTGCCAGGGGAAACTCCCAGAGCCCCGCCTTCCACCCCCAAACCCTAGAAACTTAAGTGAGAATAACAAAGAAAACAAAAACAAAGAGGCCTCAAGTGGCCAGAAGGGAACTCATGGTGTTGGAGGTATTGGAGTGGATGGCATAAATATCAAGAAAAGCAGCAAGAAAGCCCTGATGAAGAAAAACCTTCATGACAAAGCATCCAAAATAGCTATTGATGTCACTGGCAAGAAGTCGGCCAGTAATAAAGTAGCTGCCAAATACATTAAGAAGTTAAAATCATCAAAGAAGTCCGCAAAACTTTTCAGTAAGTCAAAATCCAAGGACAAAGACTCGAAGTTGCACAATGATCACAAAGATGGTGGCACAAAAGAAAATGACGGCGATGCTCGGCCGAAAGCAGTGAAGAAGAAGAAGAAGGAAAAGAAGTCGGTGGCTATTCTTGATTCTGATGAGGAACTACGAAACCTGTCTTCACCTTCGTCATCTCCAAGAGAATTGACCCCAGTACGTACTGGTGGGGAAGATGGAGAGAAGATTAAAGCTAGAATGGAGGCTATTGATGACAGCATAAATTCTGTGCTTCGTGATGGTGCTGATGGAAAAGTGAAAAAGAAGAAGAAAAAAGAGGGTAAACAAGAAGAGAGTGGCCAAAAGTCGGAAGCAGCTGGTGCGAATAAAAGTGATGAGAAAGGAAAAGAAAAGGCCAAGAAACAGAAATTGAGCAAGCCGAACCGCAAAAACAGTAAAGAGAAGAAGCCAGAACCGCCTCCCATCGACATCAAACCATTTGTTTCTGAAAAATATTCTTCTGAAGAACTCCAAGTATATGAGTTTAATGACAGTCCCCCTGATGCAAATAGTATAAAGTCCCGTCGACCTAGTGCTCCTGATACTAATTCCTCTCCTCACCCCACCACCCCCCATCCCCAAGCTTCAAAAACAGCAGCAGCATCCTCTTCATCCTCCTACTCAACCTCACACTCTCATTCTCACTCTCATCACAAAATCAAACATTGTATTGAGCCAGAGGAAGAGCTGTTTGCTCCAGAGATAAAGATCGAATCCAGGGTTGATAAGACAGTCAAGCCTCTGAAGTTGGATTTCAACAAAGAGAAGGAAAAGGAGAAACATAAGAGCAAAGGTGAGAAGAAGGACAAAGGAGAAGAAGACAAACACAAAGCCAAGGATGACAAGGGCATGAAAGGTAAAGAGAAAAAGGACAAAGCCAAAGATGATGACAAATCAAAGGATAAACACAAGGTGAGGAGATTGTGCTTTTACTTTTTCATACTTACCTCTACTAATTACAAACCCAAGATGAGGAAATTGGGCTTTTACTTTGTCATACTTACAACCTCTGCTCATTACAAACCCAAGATGCAGAAATTGTGCTTTTTACTTAGTCATTCTTACAACCTCTACTCATTACAAACCCAAGATGGGGAAGTTGTGCTTTTACTTTGTCATACTTACAACCTCTACTCATTACAAACCCATGATGAGGAAATTGTGCTTTTACTTTGTCATACTTACAACCTCTACTCATTACAAACCCAAGATGAGGAGACTGCTTTTACTTAGTCATACCTTGGTACGTATGGTAATAAAGAGTTCTTGTATGTTTCTGTTCTATATTTAATTAATATTGGTCTGTTGCTCCTTACTGATATTTTGATTTGATTTGATAAAGATGGAATTTATCAAGGTCAACTGATTTGATCTTTTTTAAACTCAATGTATGGAAAAGGCTGTCAAAAGAGAGAAAAGAGGTCTTAATTAATTTTTCTGCCCTTCTAATAATACTGTTATTTTTGTTACATCTTCTCATCGAGCACTGCCACCCCAACCAATAACACAAAAGGTAATCAGACTTTGAATGGTTGGCGAGAAAAAGCGAGAAAGAACAGTGCCATTAATCTGAAAGGTCCTTAATTTTCTTAAGTAAAACATTCTCTCGTTGATCTTCTTAAGTACATTTGTGTCTTGTAACTGCCAGTTAAGCTGGTTCTCTGTAGAAGTTAGAAGTGCTTTGTAAAATTTTCATACCCCTGAATAAAGATCTGTCAAAGAATGTAGAAGCCTTCCAGAATTCTCATAGTTTTGGATATGTCTGGTAATAAACTTATAAGGACAGTGGATTTCTTACAGTTCGGAATACAAGGTTGTTAAAGAATTTTGAAGTGCTCTGAAATTTTCTCTAGTCTACATAATCATTGGTGCTCTTATCAGAGCATTTTTTTAAAACCCAAGGCTTCTTCTGCGCAAGAGAATCACACCTAATTAACTTATAAAGCCAAGTTACTGCCTTATCCCTTAAATGGATTTATCTAGTTTATGAATATTTTATGGAATGTTATGAATTAAATATTTTATACCTGATTTTGAATAATTCTATGCTTGCTGCTGTGTTCTTTTTCAGGACAAAGAAATCAAGAAAGAGAAGAAGGATAAGAGAAAAGATAAAGAGAAAAAGAAGAAGCACAAGGAGAAAGACAGAGATCGTGAAAAGGATAAAGAAAAGAAAAGAGAGGATAAAATTAAGGTGCGTATTGATAATATAGGTGTTGACCTATCAAATTCTCAGCTTATATATACTGAGAGAGCCGAGCGAAAAACTACACGCCTGTGTTGGGGGCCTAAGCATCGCGATCACAAGCAGTGGTGAGAGCGAGATAGAGAGAGAGAGAGGGGGGGGGGGAGAGGGCCAGCACGAGCTAATTTTTCATAACGAACAATTTATGTCTTGTAAAAATGATTCGGCCTTAGGTCTACAGGGCAATAAGGTTTGCAAAAGGGTAAAAAGATCTTAAATTACTTAGGTCTCGTACAAGTAAAGCATTTTTACTTAGCCCTTCAATTACATGAGGGAGGGGA
>JAOYNN010312486.1:0-10068 GCA_025770095.1 Goniobranchus kuniei
AGAGAGAGAGAGAGATTCCGCTTGTTTGCTTAAGATTCTGTTTTTTCAGTCCTGTGATTCCTCTTAAGGGGTGTTGGGGGTAGGGGCATCTGCAGAAGGCAGCAATATCTCCATTCTTATCTGATGTTAATAGCAAAATATTTTGCAATGGTATCAATGCTATCATTCCTTGACTGGACAGCAACCGTGCATGCAGAGTTCTATTACTGATGAAGCCAGTTTGGCAATTGACGTATCCGACAGAAGGCTTAGGTGCTTCAGGAGTAAAAAATTATCGCTTCCAAAATGACAAAGTTGATGGGATGAACAAACGAGGGTATGACATCATTATGGTATTGGGCATTATTGTTTGGTCCACCCTTGGGTTTTATGTTGCCAGAGATTTACTTCATTATTTAATAAAGTGTTCTGCAGTCTACTGACTTTGCTGTTTTCTCTGCTTCTTCAACCAATGAGTCGACAAAATGTCTCCAATCCCTTGAGGCAGAAGATTTCACTTTGTTGTCCATGATATACTTTGTTGTCCTTATATACTTCTTTGGCAATCTTTTTGGCCAGATTGGGGGTTTTTGGGTGTTTTTTTTTACTTGTATAGGTCTGCTTGTGCTTCTTTACTCTCCTGTATGCATCTCCCTGATTCTTCATCTATCTCTTTCCTCTAACACTTCTTGTATCCAGCACTCTCCTTCACTGCTGTGATAATGGAATCTGTTGGAAGGGAAATTGCTAACAACAAGCATGGAACAGGAAAATAGATGGGCAGAACTTTTTAATGATGTTTTGAACAGACCTCATCCATGTGTGACCTCCGATTTTATAGAGAAAGAGGAAAATGAGAGGCTCAAGGTTTCAGTAGATCCAATTGAGATAGAAAAGATTCGTGCTACTGAATCAATATCAAACAATATGGCAGGTTGCAGTGATGAGATTATAGCAAAGATGTTGAAAATGATGAATGATAACCATCCAAAAGAGATGAAAGACTTTTTCAATAAGAACTGGGTGGAAGGGAGAGTGCCAGAAGAAAGGATGAAAGGGGTCCTGAAAATCCCTAAGAAAGGCAGCCTCAGTGATTATATAACTGGAGAGGAGTCATTTTGCATTCTCTTCTACTACTGAGTACTCGACTCAGTGTCATGCTTGATAACTTTCCCAATGAGAGACATCAGTCTCACTGTTTGGACTGTTTCATGCTGAACTCCTTTTGGGTTTCTTTTTTGTTTTAGTCTATCTTGTGAAGTGTGCAAACATGGGAAGTATGGCCATTGGCCTTTGTTTCTTGTTGTGTCTAGATCTTTACTTTCTTTAATGCCTTTCACCAGTGATGTAATCTGACTTCGCGGCTAGCGCTTTCCTCATGATTTCAGCTGTCAAGTCTCGCCATTCTTTCCTGCATGTGGTAATGCCTCATAATGATTCAAGGTCCTTGTTTTGTCTTGAGTTGTATTGCATCATTCAGCCTATACAGGTCGTTGTTGACGGTGAGTGGCAAAGTGGTGATTGGTCTTCCTCTGTATTTTTCATTTGAGTTGGTAAGGAAAAGATCCATGGCCTTGTTAGCTGGTATGTTGGGGTTTCTTCTCAATATGCGACCAGTCTTTATCTTGTTTCAAGGATTTGGTGGAGTGATAGCGGTGCTTCATTGCAATTTTGGTATAGTGCTGTATTTGTAACTTTGTTTTAGTATTTTATCCCCAACACTTTTCCAAGTTGTTGTCTGTGGAATGAATCCACCCCTTCTTTGTCCGTTTTAGTGAGCCCCCATGTGCCACAATTATACATTAATATACATTTAACCAACGATGTGTACAATTTTAGCTGTGTTTTCTGTTTAACATTGTCACTTCTAGTCCATATATTTGTCACTTTGTTCATGGCTAGACTACTGAGTTGTTTATATGGGCTTTGTTACTTATAGACATTTGTATGCGTTTTGCATCCTGACCTCTCTATTCTAACTAAGCTTGCATGATGAAATGTATTCAGATTTGATAGGATATTACTGAATTCCATTTTATTCACATCCTGGTTAGTGTGAGTGTATCAGTTATGTCAATTGACAGAGCTTGTTACTTGTTTCAGTTAGATTTACCTCCTATAATTCGGAAAAAAAATTCTGATCATCGTTCAAATGGAGTGTGGCGCTAAGAGAAATCCCATGATGCTATCCAGTGACTTTTATAAAGGAAAAATTCTGTTATAGCCATTTAGCATTCCCTTAACCGAAACATGGCTTTAAGTGGCACCAACTGTAATACCATTATGTTTAAATTAGTAACAACTCCAAATGAATCAATTCACAGATGATAGGGTGCCTAAAGCAGAGGCATGCGTTGACACTTTTTTCTAAACAAAACTTATGTTTGGCAGCAGCAGATGAGCTTCAGATCTTGATTCCTCTGTAATAAAAGGCGTTAAATGTAGCAGGTCAAAAGCAACAGCCAGAGTGAAAGAGATAGGGGATATTTCAAATGAAAGCATTATTGGAAGGAGGTCATTCCAGTGTAGGCACTAATGGATCCAATGGTATTATTTATTTATTTGGGGTTTTAACTCTCAGTTAGGTTGTAAATGTCATCTCAGCGCCCAGATTTTAATGATATAGATGCGGTCAAGCTTTTCCCTCTTGTGGTTAGGACAGTTTTTTGTTCTGGTATTGACTCTGAGCTATTCCATCCGTATGAATCAGAAGGTTCTTAATCTGGCATTCTTTGGAAGAATTGAATTGCACTTGGCTGTAACAACATCAGTGTCATGACTGGCAAACATACAGGAGTTTTCATTCTGTAGAGAAAAGCAGCCAAATATTGTACTCTCATGCAGTCCTTTACATTTGCATTTAGTGCATATACATGTAGCTGCAGAAAAAAGGGGCACACCTTCTTCCAGTGAATTCCAGTGATTTACTGACAGACATCGCTATTTTCAAAAGAGCTCAGTGTACGTTCATAAATTGTCAGTATTTCTAGACTGTGGTGACAAAATATATCGTAAAATTGCTAAAATGTTGGTAAACCAAGTTGTATTATAATCGAGTGAATGAACTTCTGTGCTGTTTTGTCTATACCTGTTTGTGCTGCAGAAAGTTGGAGAACAACTTAAGGAATTGAAAGGAAAACAGATGCATTTGAGAACAAGTGTATGAGGGGAAATTTTACCCGTAAGGTGGGATGAATTCACAACAAAAGAAATATGGGAGCAGTCTGTTTAGGTCCATCAAAATAACAAACGATGAACTTCTAAAACAAAACAACCAAGAAAAGATGGAAAGAATGATCATGAAAAGAAGGTGGAAATGGATGTCATGTCTGTAGAAGAGATCATGGTACTATTATAAGACACCGAAAGGCAGGAGACGAGGCAAACCAAATATAACATGGCGCAGAATTGTAGAAGGAGAGATGAACACCTGGAAAGAAACATGGAGTACCATACAAAAGAAGGCCTAAGACAGGCAGATGCGGAAAAACGTCAGTAGCTGCCCTACATGCTAAAGGACAATAAGTAAGTAGGTAGGCCCTAAGTATCTGTTAAGGCACCAATGCCAAAATTGATTAAGAAGGGGAGATGGAAATATGTTGGTGATATCTCTATAAGAGAGAGATTGCCCAACTGAACATTAAGATTTAACAGAACCATTATGTGTGAGGCCAGGGCGATGGGAATAATTGTGATGATGGTAGCACAGGACAGAATGGAAGATTGAGGCCGTTTGTGATGTCTAACAGCACTGGAAAGATGTATGATCCAAGATATAAGCAAGTTCTATCATTCAAATGTTTTGTTTTGCCCTGCCCGCATTTTCATTGAAGAGATTGAAGGTTTAGCCTATGCTACTGGTCACTTCTAAGTCAGTTTACTATTGTTTGTGATAGTTTTTCATAATCTTATTTGACTAGCTAATCACTTATAACACAGGATTTCAGATATTTGATGTTAGTTTGCAAAATCCTTTTTCTCCTTGAATACTCCTTATCTTTACAGGTTGATATGGGTAGATTGTCATCATCGTACCTTTTCATACTTCAACTTCACTCATGAAGCTGAACACCCTCTGATTATTTGGTGTATCGTTTGATGACGGTTTTTGCAATCTTGTAATGGTTGTTGTTTTAGTATTCCTATATGAGTGCTACGTACTGATTTCATTTTCCTTTAATAGAGGCTGTTTTATGTATGGCCTCGGACAAAAAGATAAAGATGCCATCCAGATCTATATAGAAATCATATCCAGTGTAACCATGCTTATGGCACTTCACAGTGACATATGTCTCCTGACGGACAGCAACACAGAACATACAGAACATGACTCACCGGCTTGTCTGGCACAAATATACATTTTCAGACAAAGACAGCTCTGTCTTAACTGACTGAGCAAGGATACCGAGACTACTCGGAAGTCCAAATTAGAGAAGCTAGCCTTTAGTCTGATCCAATTTTCAGCACCCCCCCAAAAAAAAGTACAGTATATGTAAAATACAAATTAGCAAGTACTCAGGGTTTACAGAAATGTAGAAATGGTTTAAACTTTATATCTTTATATAGAACTGTCATGCTACCTTGAAAATATGGGTAAATGGCCAGTTGCCCGGCGCACAGGGCAAATTCAGACCCAGTGCTCAGTGAGTTAATGGCCAAGCACCATTTCATGTCAGAGTCAAATGAGGTATACAGAGTAAAGTGCCTTGCCTAAAAACCCTATGCCAATGACTTCTGGCTATGAGCCAGACTATGCCAACAAGACACAGTCACCAAGGTCAGCCACCCTTTTTACAGACCATGGTAAATGTTGCTTCACTCTCCTCTCGCCAAGATGTGATAATCACTTTATCACCAGCACCCTCACTAATTATCAGTAATTCATTTGCCTTTTATAGTGCATTATATAGAAGTGTTTAAATACTTTTTTCCCCCATATCTTTTGTTGTGTGGCCTTGGACTACTTGATAACATAGTAGTGTTAATACTACATGTACTACTTTCCCAATCTTTTTAAGGAAGCTATGTTCCTGTGTGGCTTTTGACTATCAGATTATTGAATAGTTTTAGACATACTGTTTTCCTTGTTTTTTAAAGGCAAGCTCTAGTTCTCTATGCCTTTGGATTATTTAATAGTATGTAGCCCTATAAGCATTAAATATGATATTAATACTAATAGGCTTTTTTTTTTTTGGTATAGTGCTAGCATCCTAAGTAAAATCAAGCTGTGAGCACTTTTAAGATACATATTGAATTAACTTATTTAAAACAGGATTTATCAGAGAAATCTAGAATTGTCCTACACACATTAAAGATTCTATATATACTAGTGCCGTGCACGAGCCAACTATCTTAATTGACTAGTCGAGCCAGCGGTCCAGATCAGTTCGTCCATCCAATAACCTCAGCTCGTTGCCAGTTAATGATCCCTTGAACTTGCATTTATTTGCCCTGTTTGGTAGAGCCGAGTAGTCTACAGTCTACATCCTTACCTTTTTTTAAAAAATCCATTTAACCGAACCTGATAATATTATTGTCTTTCATCTTCCCCTTACTGTAACTTCTCCACCCCCGCCTCAAGTTTCACACGCACTGCGTCGCTGTCTTTTCTTGTGTCATGATGTTAACGATTTGGTAGGGGTTGGTGGCGTGGCATGGTATGACCTTGCTGTGATGAAGCGGTCTTGAAGCCTTTTCTCCCCCACCTCTTCTTTGTTAGCGTAGTGATGACATCTCACTGCAGGTTGGATTTCAAATTACTTTCTGTACGCATTCAGTGGCGAGTTGAGCTTTTCATCATTAAATTGCTGACCAAACTTGTTGGCTCTGCATCGAGTTGGTATGGGTTGATGCCTGCCTAAGATCGAGTTGGGATCTGTCCCACCAATCTTTCATAACTTTGGTCGATTAAGCTTGAGCTGAAGACACCACTTAAATGGCCCACCACTACTATACTGAGCCAAAGATAAAAAGCACCACTTTTCTTTCTTTAATATCTCCTTAGTCTGTTGACTTATATTGAAACATACCCAATAGCATTAAAGCTAATTTACCAATCTTTCATTTGATATATTGTATCTTATGTTTGTCATCACTCAACAGATGATTATTACGCATAGTATTGCAACACCCAAAATTTGACACCGCAGAATCAGAGTAGGTTAGAACAACGAGTGTGGATGGTTTTGAGTGCTCTGCGTATTGAATGCGCTCCTTCAGAACGAACCTTACGCATAATGCTCGTCTTTCAGCTGTGTCAGAAAATGTTGGTTCGTAGATGATGATGATGATTGTCCTTAAAAGTGTTGACTGACCAGATATGCTGCTATAGGAGCAGTTGGTGATGGAGATGGACGTGGCTGCAACAATAAGAAGAATACCAAAGAAGTGGACAACGCCATCACTCAGACATTCAATGATGACCCATTTTCCTCGACCCACTATGTGGTTCCTATAATGATGACCCATGAAGAACCTATAGTTCCTACACCATAATGTCCACCTTGCATAGCAGGGACATTTGTTGGGATTTGCTGGCCCATCAAGGATCTTTACAGTGCTGCCTTGGCCGGCGAGTTCTTCAGATTTGTCACCCATTGAACAAGTTTAGGACGTTTTGGGCCTTGCCTGAAAGCAAGAACCCTTAAAATGTGCATGACCTAGAGACGTTCCTTAGGACAGAATGGAACATTAAACACCAAGAAATGATCTGATAGTACATTTACTCAATGATGCATCGCGTGATCAGTGTTATTGATGCAAATGGTGACACACCCATTATTAAACGTGTAGAAAACATCTGTAGTCTCCATTTCAAGGCACCCGCGAAAAATGTCAATAAACCCGAAAACATTCACTTACAATATATCTCCAATTGTTTCCAATTTTTGTGGGGTACAAATCATTGTGTTCTGTTATTTAAAGATCTAAACACTGGATATGGTTCGTATGGCATGATTGTATTTGCCAGATAAGATGGAATATTAGAAAAAAATATGTTTATGGCACAAAGTCATAAATTTATAGATAATTCGTTTTTCAGTTGGAAACCACTGATGTTCAACTTATATTGGGCTCACATGATCTTGTTTGTTTTTTCGCAAAATTAACCTTGCCGCATTGTTTTGGGGAATTTGGTGCTTTAATAATATATCTTTAGTTATTCGAAACAATAGAGGATTGCAGGAGTCAAATTTTGACAAAATAAGGGAATCTATGACGACGAAGAGAATTTCTGTTGGAACCAAATGCTTAACATAGTTGATATGAATATCAAAATAAAAAATTCTGCATTAACTTGTTTACTGTTGTCGACATTGAGAAATCCCCATTGAAAAATATACTCAAATTTGTAGCTGTTTCTGATAATTGAATGTCACAACCACATATTCTGACCGGATAGATTGACTTTTTTTCTGAGATTTCAGGGTACCAAAAAGTACCACTTCAGTTTTGTCATTATTAAGAGCAAGCCTGTGTAAGTTCATCCCATTAGGAAGTACATTCGGTCATCCGAATTGAGATTGTCCTCAACCGAACTATGCTGATTACTATTTACTGCACTGTGTATGCTCCGAATCCATGTGAAATGTGAGTGTGTAAGTGTATTTGTGTGAGCATGTGTTTGAATTTCAAATATGTGTCAGGCTGAGTAAAGTACACATTGTAATAATGCCTACTTTATAATGTATTATTTTAAGTTGCCATAAATGTGTCTGCAATAGACATGTATGCTTTTTAGTGAGAATTAAAATTTTTTTAATGGTTTGTCTTTTTGCTTTGTTTTTTAAATGTTATATTATAATGTTTTATTTTTTATTCTTTGTTTTATTGATCATAGCACCGTGAAAGCAAATTTCCGTTTGGGATAAATTGTTTCCATATATTCTTTATTGTTTATTTTGGCAATACAGATTTAGAAAGATGGCACTGAAAAATTGAAATCTTGTTTTCCCTCTCTTCTTCAGGACGCTGCTTTTCTGTATGGCCTTGGACTAGTTTATTTCCATTTCAATGCCTACAAATGGTGAGTGACTTTTTTCTTCTTCATTTCTTGCTAAGGTCCAAGTGCTTCATTCATACATGGTGGCTAGAAATCTCCATCTTGTTTTTTCTGCTTATCCCAACAGAAGACTAGCATGATGTGCTTTTTTGTTGTTGTTGGCCAAAGGTTTGAAATGGGTGCCATTCGTGATGTCTTTGAGCCTTGGCCTTAGAGAGCTTTGAAAGAGGAAGAGATGGATGGAAGGAGTTACTTTGCCATGCCAGGGAGTGGCTTTTCAACCTCCTGATCAAAAGAAACAAAAATTGTAGCCTTCATATCATGCTTAATCCACCATATGCCTGAAGTGTTGTACAAGCGTTCCCCAACAGGTCTTTTCCAACCAAATACCTTCTCAACTCCATGTGGAGTATCAACTCCTTGTGGAATACACAGAGATGCAGCCATTTTACAGGCACACTTGCTCTGACATTCTGACAAGATGCTCCTCTGCCTATGGTGGGGTACTCAAGGGCACCTGAGTGGGATGAGGAAACTGTGTGTAAATAGCCTTTCAATGTAAACACTGTGGCATACGGTCACGGATTTGAATTCAGAATCCCGCAGTTACAAGTACAACGCCTTGACCCCTCCCACGCTCCTGCACAAAGATTTCCAACTCCCCTATCTTTATGTGACAAGCGCATAAGGGATCTCCAGCTTTATCCTTCCATCTTGAATAGGACTCTCTCCCTCTTCATGGTGTATCCCTTCGGAAGTGGCCTCTCTGTGCTGTCCTGCTGCTCTGTCATGGTGTTGTCCATCCATTCTGAGATATCTCATGACCATCTCCTGTTTGGTCAACCTCTTTCTAGCTTTCCCACAACCATGCCTGTAAGGAACATCTTTTCTAAACGCTTGTGTCTTTTGATATGACCAAAATATGTTAATTTTAGTTTTTCCACAGTTCTCATTAAACATTGAATAGGACTAGACACTCCAAATCCTACTTGGCATGAGATTAGGGAGCGGGATGAAAAAAAATCTGCTGAAGCTGGTACAATCTGGTTGCAAAGCTTTGAATTTGGCTCCATTTGCGATTGTCATACAACTAACTAGACAGCAGGGCTGCCTTGGCGGCTGAAAATCCTGCACTTAAGCAAGATCTGTTCACAAAGATTAGAGATTATGATTGCTTAATTTATAACCTGTCGCCAGTTAATGACGTTTTTAATATCTTCAGACCGAAACTGATATTGTTGAGGATTTAAAGTTAATCCTCTATTTATAATCTAAGCCTAGACAATGTTTTCATGTTTTTCTGTTACAAAGTCGGGTTATCTTTTGCCTTGAATCAATTATTAATTCTCTGCTACCCACTGTCTTCAACCTCCATGGCACCCTCATCTCCTCCCAATTTCTGTCCCCCCCCCCCCCCCACACACACACATACACACTGCACATCTATCTCCCTTGTTCAACGGATACTAAGGCTATTGATTGTCTGATCCTAGTGCAGTCAAATATGGTATTATTATCAGTAATATCGTTATACAGACATGTATCTCACTGTTGTGACGTTTAGCCCTGACCTGGCCAGAATGATAAGGTATTAACTTGTTTGTTGTGTATTCGAATTGTTGTTTGTCTTATTTCTATATATGGATGACTGCAAGGATACCTGATGTTTATGTACATAGATGGATGGGTGAAAGACTCTGTCAAGTCATGTTACTGTCTGTCTGTCCGTCTGTCATATAATATAAAAGGAAAATGCAAATTCTTAATTATAACAATCTTTTCTGGGTGTTCTGTCACACACTACACATACCTGCACAAAGTGGGTATGTGTATGTGTGCGCGTATTTGTGAAACCTTTCAAAACAGTTTGTTTTTTAGAAGGAAAGCATCGTCTTACACGCCAGTGCCTCTTGCAAACTGTATTGCTGTATAATCACATTATGCACACCCATATGTGTTTACATGGCCTCCCCGAATGAAGAGGTCCCCAATGAATCTGTGCACGTGCATTTTGCATACTGAATTTTAAGCCTTTTAAGCCCCCCCCCCCCTCTCTCTCTCTCTCTCTCTCTCTCTCTCTCTCTCTC
>JAOYNN010312597.1:0-10067 GCA_025770095.1 Goniobranchus kuniei
CAACAATCCAACAAACACAAAAACACTAAAAACAAAAACAACACGCACATAAAAACTCGCGCACATAAAAACTGATCCTCATATTATGAAATCCATCCTGTCGCAAGACTGTGCTTTTAATTGAGCTTCCTTCTGGCTTGGCATCATTTGCGTTGACACAACACTGCTAAAAATGAAGGGTCGAGATGATATTGGCCTACATGTGGCATTGATGAGGCCGTAATCTACCATGGGCAAGAGAAAACCTAGGAATCGCCATTACATGGGTGAAATGCTTGAGTAGTACCCAGAGAATTATACCTTGACCACAGCGGGCGGTAAGAACGTGTGAGTTAAGTTGTCTTCTAAAAAACATCAATGGTTGTAGTTGAATCATTCACCGCAACAGGTGGGGGGAGAGACCAAACGGTTCAGGAAAAGGTACACCTTTACATACAGAATATATATTGTCGAATTAGTGTTTTTTCACACCCTTGCAAAATCGTTGGCAGATGCATGAATCAGTTAATGTTGTAAATTCCATTTTACAGAGGATGTAAATAAGAAAAAAAAACCCAACAAAAACAATGGTTAAACAAACGTTTACAGTTCTTGAATACAAAAGGCCTGGACAAATCGATATTAAAGGCAAGAAGGTGATGCATGTTTGAAAAGTGCCATTTTTTACCGACACTGACAACGACAGAAAACCATACTTCTCAACAACATTCAATTAGGGCCTCTGAGTAAGGAGGCCTAGATTATGGCCTAATCGGCTTCAATGGGAAATCATACTGTCAAAGGTTCACTTCAGGTTGACTTTTACTTTCTTAAACTCGAGACCTGTCTTGCTTAAATCTGAATAGTTAAAATAGATAAATAGTTGATGAATATTGCTACCACTGATCATTCACTTAGAGTTGTCTGAAGAGAAATTTTCATACCCTACTGAACACAATACACGAGAACGGGATGAACACACCACAAACCTAGTTTAGTAGACAGACTTCTCGCGGGGACTCGGGACAGACTCTTCTTCGCAAGGGAGAGTCGAAAAGAAGCGGAGGTGGCACGACAAAGCGCGAACTTTTACGGTGCTCCAAAAGCGTCACAGAGAGAGACCTTAACACATGTCAAACTTTATAACTTCAATTTTCTCAAAATTGGCCTCATAGATTTTTGTCGATTTTTTGTGTGTTATTCAGGAAGACTTAAACTACACAGTGATGAAGATAGCATTTATGTTGTAGATATTTCTAGGTACCCCCCATTTCTTATTGTATCCCTATCTGGCACTTTAACTCCAGGAATGCATAACTCCCCCCCCCCTGCCCAAGCCCTCAATATTTATAGTGTCCCTGTGTGCATACTATTAAATACATGTATGCTGCCCTTCCCGCGTATTAAGCGAATAGGTCATAGACACTAAAAGAGGGAGAAAACGGATTGGGCCGGGTTAAGCTAGAAAGGGTTAATGGAAGAGTTAAGCTCGAAAGGGTTAAAGAGTGTAATGTATGAAGCGTGCGATTACTTAAGTATCGACAGCAGACAGATATTGGGACTGCTAATATTGAGGGATACCAATATCGAAAGTGACAAATATGTTGACAATGTAATGGCCGCCACTTCTTCCCAAGCTTGTTGAGTATGTGACATTGAGGTGCCACTACAAAACTCAGGTTTGTTATTTCGATGCTGAAATTATGCTTAAACTTTGTATAATGAATTCTATTAATGTACTGTAAACTAAGAATGAGAATCGACACGAATCTAGAATATGACGAATTGGGGTTGGTATGGAATTTCTCCCAGATTTATTAAACCATTTGAAAAAATGTAAAGATATTTTCCTTTTAACTCTTTCAGACTTTGGAGAGACTAGGAGTCCTGGAAACCGATCTCTTTGGGTTACAGTATCATGGGCCTAAAGGTGAAGAGCTATGGCTAAACCTGCGGAACAAAATTGGTGATCAGCTGTCAGAGAGCCGTCAAAATAAACTGCATTTGCGCGTGAAGTTTTTTGTTATGCCTCAAGATGTGCCTATCGAGTCCACAAGGTGAATATTTATTTTACGTACATCACCTCAGCTCAGATAAATAGGGCTTCAAAGTCTTTTCTTGTCAATTTCTTTAAGTAACAAGATATTTTGTTATTATTGTAGGGTAGATATAATATTTCCTTTTGAAGATCTGAGGTCAAATCATTTCACAGTAACTGAAATGGCCTTAGTTTTGTCTTATATTTCTTTTTCTTTTTTTTTTTAAGAGAGAGAGAGAGAAAAGAAATGTTGTCATAGTAGATAGTGTACCTGAGAGACTTGCTAAAGAAATATTCTTACATTACAAGGTATAACACAGACATCATATTAATATACTGAATGTACAATACTCAAGAAAAGCAGCCTTTTTTTTTATAAAAGTGCGATATAGAAGGTTTTTTATGGCAACAGTGAGAGGCTTAAACTTAATAGCTGGAAATGAAGGATCTGTAGTGGTTTTTATCTTAAAAGGTGTGTGGCGGTCGCCGTAGATCTAGGCTTTCAACCCACCATTCCAGCCTATACATTCAGTACATAGTCCGTCGGGGTCACCAATGTAGCCTTGCGTGGTAGTAGTGAAGTGAAGTTGTCAACGACTCGGCCATAGACACACGAAATGTGTTTCGTCCGATACCAGAACTCATCAGTGTGGCTAGAGTATGTTCTCTCCATGAGGGCTCATATCAAACTGATGTAGATCTAGGCTAGCTCAAGGCCTAGGGCCTATGCTGGAACTGGAAGTGACGTAGGCTAGCAACAGTTGATTGAGGCCTCCAGGTCGGCCTATGTAATGAATATATAGGCTGGAATGGTGGGTTGAAAGCCTACATCTACGGCGACTGCCACAGGTTTTTATTTTTTGTGTGTGCATTCCTTTTTTTTTTCTAATTCTTCTTCTTCTTCACAATTTTAAATTAAAGAATTATCAACAGCTTCTTGGAATTTATCTATTTGTTTTCTGACTTCTTTTGTCTTCCCAGAGAACTTTTTTATGTTCAAGTTAAAGATGCCATATCTAAAGGTCTGATATCCTTGTCAGAGCCTCACTGTGATGAGAACATGCTAGTGAGGATAACAGCCAATATTGCACAGATTGAGCATGGGGATCAAACGTGCAATATGTACCAAAGAAAGATTTACGAAGAGGTAAAAAAAAAGCATCCCCAAAAAGTGTGCTTTGAGAGTATCAGCTTTGCCACCCTCATGCACACATTCTTTCAAATGCTAAAAAAAAAGAGCAACGAAATTAAGTGTCCGATTGTCTCCATAGCCCTATTAGAAAAATGGTTAGTCCTGGTGATCATGAGAAAGACATTAACATGACCATGTCTAACATCTAAAAGTAATAAGAACTGATGTAATCTAATTTTCTTTTAAAACACAACCTAAACTGCAATGAATTGTTCTTTAATGAGATCAATCAGTCAATAGTGAAAGGAGAATAAAGATTGTATTTATATAGTGCAAGTTCCACGGCGTAGCCTTGCTCACGTGTGCTTTACAATGAAATTTTACTTCCCTGATCAACATCAACAGAGAACATTTAGAACAAGACTTGTGGCCCGTTAGGCGCAGAAATTTTTCCGGCAGAGAGCGCTGTATTAAAGGCCAGGTACTCATTCACACCTGAGTCGAGTGAGTTAAGTGAAGTAAAATGCCTTACCTAAGGACACAACACCGATGACTTGTGGTTATGAGCCTGACTGTTCTTGACGCTCGAAACCACGCTGTCACCCATGCTTGTAATGACCATGGTGAATGCCTCTTGACTCTCAACTCGTGCCGAGATGTGATCACCATTTAGCCACCGACGCCCCATGACAGAAGTATGATTATAAAGCAATCATAAATAAAGAAATCATTGCTGACGACATGACACCTGAAAATAATTGCATCACATCTTACATTGTACCAAAACATAACAAAGGCAGCCATTTTGTCCTAAAACTGCTATCTATAGTGGGCAATTACATATTTGGGTTTTAAAAAAGGTTCATGAAAATATGTGCAATACCTTTTTTGAAGACATTGTTTTATGTCTTAACTGGCCGTGTTCAGAAATGGAGATTCTTTCATTGCCACCTACTGTTAAGGTATCCAGGACATGCAGAAAAACGGTTGGACTGATGTAAAGTCTAGTAGTTGATATCAAAACTTACCTGACCTTACTCTATCATTTCCACTAACTAAATTTGTAATGGGGCACAGATAGCTCAACGGTTAAGGCGTCTGATGGGGTTCAGGAGGTCCCTGGTTCGATTCCCGCCTACAACTGCTTGTCTTTTTTACCTTGAGCAAGAAAATGTTCCGTAATTGCTTCACTCGACTCAGGTGTTGAATGGGTATCTGGCAATAGACTGGGATTGTTACGCAAAATGTACTGCACTTTACTATACGCCCCTAAGGGGGTGTGCCTGCTAGGGGAACACTTGTACAGCATTTTTAACACATAGTGGATTTAGCACAATATAAAAGCTCACATTTTTTTTTCTTTTTAAATATCGCTTAGTTTGTATACTATATAAATAAATAATGTATTATTACAAGAAACTGTTTCTAATATTCCACAGTAAAACAGGTTCAACTATGTACAACTGACAAAAAAAAAAAAAGCTTTCAATTACTGCTATGCATTATGGGATTTTTTGTAGCAAATTACGAAACAAAATTAACCATTTTAAGAAAATGGGTTCAACAGTAGAAATGTTTCTAAACATTATTGTGTTCTACCTCTTTCAGATCCTGAGAGATATCTGCCCCAGCTGTGAAATAGCTCGGACAATTATCGACAAAATCCACATAGAACATTCCCAGCTTCGCAACAAAACCAAACACAATTTACGTTATGCTGTGTTGAAAGACGCATCCACATTACCAGGGTATGGGGTCGAGCATCATAAGGCCACTAATGCTCAAGGAAGGGAAATTAACTTTGGCGTTGGTCCTGAGGGGATTGCTGTACAAGATGTTAAAGCCAAAACAGAGAAAGTGTAAGCTTGAAATGTACCATATATTCTATTTGTCTTTCTCTTAGTAAGTTTCTGTAAATTTCTTGAAATCGTTCCTTAATACTTTTGTTTGCCTTCAAACTGTCCAGGGAAACGTTTTGGTTTTGGTTTGGGTTGGGTTGTTTTGTTTTGGTTTAGTTTGGGTTTTTTTTGTGTTGTTGATTTGTTTGTTGTTGTTTTGTTGGTTTTTTTTTTAAAAATAATTTTATCTTCTTAAAGTTGGATTGTTAGTCACAGATGACCTTTTTTGAAAACAGCGCTAGCCAGAGAATACTCACTTCACTGTTTGTCATAATCTTGAATATCAGTTTGTATCTTATGTTTCTAGTTTTAGATTTTACATATGATTTAATAAAAAAAACATTGATTCCTCATTAAAATACTCCTGCAAAATTAAAGAAAGCAAGCCAGAACAAGTTTTGCCTCTATCAAATTGAATTTCATTTTTTTTTTTTAAATTGTTCTTTTTTCTATGACTTGCATTGTTTCGTTGTTACTAAAAGAAAGGTGACTAGTACTTGAACTTGAAATGATTCATAAAATATCTTGTGTTCCTCTCCAGAGATGTTATTGGGTTTTGTTTTTCCTTCTCTTCCGTAGAATTCCCTACATTCAGATAAAACTGGTCACCCATGCCGAAAAAGCTGTGCAAATAAAATTGATAAATGATGCCATGGAAATTTGTTCAGAAGAGACGTTCAAGCTGGTCAGTAAGAAGGCCGCTATTGCATTGTACCGTTGCATTACAGAGATGCACTCATTTTATCGATGTGACACGGTTTGCTCCGATGTGCAGTCTCAGTACTGCAGAGACCTAAAAGGAACCTTGATATCGTTATTCAATGAAAACACTCCGTTTGGTGAGTAGGTTGTAATTTTCATTTTTTTTTATCTCCCTCTAGAGCATAATGTACCATAGTATGAGTGGCATTATATTCTGAGTTAAGAGGAGATGAATATGGTAGCTCATTCAGTGCTATTGACAGGTTTTCTCGCACGGCAGAAGCCGCACCCTCATACCACTGACAAGTATTCTCGCATTTGATGCCGGTGTCGGTTTAACTAAAAGTACACGCTTTCATCCAAACCTATATTGTTAATTTTAGGATGGGGCATTCTTGGATAGATCGTCCTATCCTTCTTTCGTCGATTAGCTATTGATTCCACTAATTTTGATCTCAAAGATTGTTTGTTTTTCCATTTATTTACACTGTGTCTTGAACCGGTTGAAATGAGACATCAAGACTCCTAAGAGGTAGTAGATCTATCTAGATGGGCAAGTCAGTGATAATGTCTTCGATTTGATGCTGAGGAGGATGAAATTATGAGTGATAGTGACTCAAGTAACAGTCCAGATCATATTGAAAGTGAAAATAGGGATACTAAGCATAATAGCGATGCTAGATCTAGAAATTCATCAACCGCTATGGTAACGGCAGCCAAAGATGGGGGTGCATGAACCCATAGATCTGCCTGTCATTGGTCATAGTGGCATCCAGATAGATGTCAGTGAGGCAAATGCAGAGCTAGATCTCTTTTCCTTAAAATAAAAAAGATAAAGATCGGCCAAATAGTTTTTATTTAATGATTTTTTTTTCTACGTAACCCAAAATTTTCTCCCCGTGAGAAAATCGCTCAGTATAAAGCATTCACTGAAACGGGCCTTTGCACTGAATGAGCTATAATATGAAATTTTTTATTTTGCGCATCTTACTTTCCTTCCCAACTTACTTACTTTATTTATCATGAAATCCATCTCATTAACTTGTGAAACAAAAGTATTTGAGTATTTCTGTTCCTTCATAAATTCCAGCCGCCACATTGAGAATTAATTACATTAAAAAAAAATATTGTACGGTTTTAGGAAGGAGTAAAAAAAGCGCAATCAGTTTTGGGTTTTCCGAGATCTGATAAGATGTGTCCTGCTGATTTAGGCATTATTCAGGTGAATGCATCGAACGATGAAGGACATTTGTCCGAAACTTTATATCGTCATTATATCCTCCCTGTAAGTTTTTTAAAACACGAGTCAGAAATTTGGGTCATGACATTTTTTGGCTTTATTTCACTTGTATCAGTGTCCCCTTCTTTCTGTATAAATATCTATGGACTCATTCAGACAATTTTTGCAGGAGGTGGGGAGACGCAAGTCTAATGAAGCCAAAAACATCATGACCTAATTTCTGTCTTTAGCGTCGTAGAGATTTACCAGGACGTTATGTTTTGTCCCCTTTTACTTTTTAATTGACTAACCCTTAACTTTTTGTGTATTTCTACACTGATTTTTATTATATGAAATTAGCATTGACCGTCTTTCGTATTAATATGGGAGCCTATTTTGTATGACTATCGATTCCAGTCACCTAATAATAATGATAGTAATAAATGGCACTTATATAGCGCTTTACCCCATTAAAAATAGGCTCTAAGCGCTTTACAATGCATTGTTAATGCGTTATAATGTGAGATTTTTGCTGTTGACCACACCACATCTTTAGTTTCTTTCAGCCCCTATGAAGTTGATAATTAATTGTAGATTTTGTGACATTCCGTCATTTGTTGCTTTGTGAATTGATAACAATTATTTTTTTTCTTTTACGTCTCTCAGGGAAAAAATTCATTTTTGACATTGAACGGACCCGACAAGAAGTATGTGACAGTGTGAGGAGAAAATTGTACGCAAACAATATCAGCCCTTATGCTAGTCCCATGCACTGCCTTCATAACAATTCATGTCTTTCAAGTGAAGATGAGGATAATGAATGTTTTGATAGCGGGGATGAAATCACAGATAATGCAGACCTTGATCCAAGTCAGAAGCTGAGGATGAAATATAATGTAAGTTCACTTTGATGGTGATATTTGTGATTTTTCATTGGTGTTCAAAAGTATCGTGAAAAGAACTTCATTACTCTGGGTTGTTGATTCGATGGTACCAGGATGTTTGAGTTTCAATTTGAAATCTAGCTTGAACGCCTCGTGATGTTGACATATTTTTAATATTGTCTGTGAATGTGTCAATCTCTTAAGTTATTTGTCCATAATGGAAGGAATCTGAAGGAAATGTATGTGACGATTATTTTAAAAAAAATTAAAAGCTGTATTTATCTCTGTGTGTAGATCACTTCACAAATTCCAGACTTTCCTGCCTAAATGGCTAGCAGCATAAAAAAAACCCACTAAATATTGTGTTGCCTAAAAGTGGACTTCAGAACATTAAGGGAATACCAACAATGATATGTGACCTGAAGGGGATTGTAAATTACTGTGTTATGTTATGTATTTAACCATTAATGTATGACAGTCTCAACCTTGGTTATGGCAATTTGGTTGTATCAAAATTGTACTAATGATTAGACAGCCAGTAGACTTGGCTCAGAACGTTTTAAAACTCAATTTTATATTGTGTTTAAAAATTGGATGGTATAATTAGGCTACAGTGCACAGCTGATATATTGACTTATAAGGTTCGAGACAATTTATGTCATTATAACAGAATGTGGATGTAAAAGAAACCTATACAGAATAAACTCTCAGAGTCTGACAGTCCTGAGGGCAATGCAATGTTGACGCTTGAAACATTCGATCCATCCTGCACTGGCAGTGAAATCGGTCAATCCTAATTCCCTACCAATTGGTGCACCTGTAAGGAGGAATTATTTTTGGGAGAGAAGGGGGAGGAGAGGTGTTTTCTCTTTTGTGTACACTAACTTTGAGTCTGTTTAGCTTAGCTGTTTAATTGATATGTCATTAATTGAGATTTAAGAGAGAATGGACGTCGATATAGAGGAATAAATTTAGTTATGGTCAATTAGAAAAAAAAACCCACGGACTTTGTACATTATGTCGATATAAGGGGAAAGTCGGAAGAAGCTATGTTGATGATATGAGTTGTGTGCACTGAATTATGAAATTGCTTTTAGAAGCCCAGTCTCAGCAAGCTTCAAAATCTTCCAAAGTTTTCTGAAATTGAGTTTCATCTCAACAGCGCTTTCTGGAACTCAAATTTGAGAGATATTTGGGTTTTTTTTGCTAATGTCCATTTTATATAAAAATTGTTTTATATCACATTGTTTCCTGAAACTCATGAATTCTGCAACAACAACAAAAAATCCCTGCTTATTTCATTTCATTGCATGTATTTTAATGACTTTTTCATTGTTCATATCTTTTTCAGCAACTCAAGCGGCGCTTAGAATCCGTGATGGAATCACATTTGTGTTGTATTTGCATGGACCGCCAAGTCTCCATTGTTTTATGTCCTTGTGGCCACATGATCTGTGAGTCTTGTTCACATCAAGTTGAACAATGCCCTCAATGCAGAACGTACATTGACTCATGCCAGAAAGTCTACCACGATTTTGGATCAGCAGCAACTAAGATGAGCAAAGAAGAGAAAGAGACTATTTGATCTGTGCATCCTATATCATTTCTGAAACATCTCCAAATTTTGTCTTTCTTCATGTGATACAAGACATGAAACACAAAAACACTCTATTCAAATGTTACCCATGGAGCCTTGTTCATAAATGGATTGTATGGTTTTTGTTCTCTTGGATACGGACACAATTTCTTTGAGGATTCCTTCTCACTGTTGAATTCATTGTGCATTCATTGATGGACTCTTTGAAGGTATGCTTGGTGAAAGTCAAGTATTTTCACCACAAAATCAATTGCTATGATGTACACGATTGTGTGAATCCAGGGAAATACTCATTGTGTACATCTTCAAACAAACTTCTCTTATCCTCAGCACTGAAAAAGGAGTCTTAAAAATTTACAGCTGTGACATGAAATCAAATTTTCCGCTCAGTTTTTTGGGATTTTTATCTTTTCAGAAACTTGTTTTTTCTCTGCAGAAAATGTCAATTTCATCTTTAGACTCAATATAACCTGTATTAAGGCTAATATGATATTGTCTTCTTCTTTCAAGCTGACGCCAGGTTGATTGAAAACTTACAGTCCATTGCTTTAAAACAAATTTTTAAAAAGTACTCCCATTTTCCCTTTCTGCTTTATATAAGAACCCCCACCCCCCCAC
>JAOYNN010312708.1:0-10067 GCA_025770095.1 Goniobranchus kuniei
CCGGAGTCCGGAAGTGACGTCACAGACCGGAAGTGGGCGTGGTCCAAGATGGCGGACCGGAAGTGACGTCATCCAAGATGGCGTCCAAGATGGCGGCCCCCATGGAAACCGGAAGTGCGGCCATTTTAAAATGGTTGACCGGAAACAAGATGGCGGCCGGAAATGACGTCATCCAAGATGGCGGACAGGACGTGACGTCATCCAAGATGGCGTCCAAGATGGCGGCTCCCATGTGGACCCGGAAGTGCGGCCATTTTAAAATGGCTGACCGGAAACAAGATGGCTGCCAGGAAGTTGTGTATCACGTGGTGGTTTTGACCGTTACAAGATGGCCGCGACCGGAAATCCTTCCGGTTTTTGTGTTCTTTCAAGACGGCTGACGGGAAGTTGTGTATCACATGACCCAAAAAGCCGTTACAAGATGGCCGAGGACAGGAAGTACTGCCGGTTTTTGTGTATTTCAAGATGGCCGACGGGAAGTTGTGTATCACATGACCAAAAAAGCCGTTACAAGATGGCCGAGGACAGGAAGTACTGCCGGTTTTTGTGTATTTCAAGATGGCGCATGTGTGGACAGGAAGTTGTGCATCACATGACCAAAAAAGTCGTTACAAGACAGGAAGTCCTGCCGGTTTTTTTGAGTAGTTACCATTGTTTATGTATACAATACGGCGGCCATATTGGTTTTGCATACAATACGGCGGCCATATTGATTTTGCCTAGCAACGCCGATGACGTTGTACTTAATTGCGAATTTGTTACCATACTTTTTTACAAATACTCTCAAGCCAAATGTATTTTTCCTTAAGATAACCAAAGGATATTAGAAGACAAAGATGGCCGAAAGTCTACAAAACTTTAAATTTCCCCTAGGGAATAATATATTCGCCATGATAGAGAAGCTAAACACCGGTGGTTTTACCATCGTTTTGACTCAGTACGTGGTCGTCCAAGAAGGACAAACAAAAAGAGATATGACATTAAAGCCTACCCGTTTTGTAGGCAATTTATCAAATTCACAGCGTCGAAGATTAGAATTAATTACTGAAAAAATCCACACAAGCATCCTCGAGGAAGAAAAAGAAGCAGAAGAAGAACAAGAACCGGAAAGATAACAACAACACATGGCAGAGAGACTGTAAAAAGGTGAGTTTTTGTTTCTTTATTGATTACTATTTTTTCCCCTATCTTTAATAAATCTCTGAACTTGTACACCAAAATGCCTTTGCATGAAAAGGTAGGCAACAAAACGTGACGTCATCTCCTCTTGCCTACATTGCCGCATTCTATCACATTCTACTCTAATGCTTTTGGGAAGACTGTCGTCAACCATTTTCAATTATTATTGTTACATTTGATCATTCCAAGATTTTAGATCTAGATTTACAATTCTTCAATTCATCGTAAGTCGATATATACATCTAGATCTATCTAAATCTAGCTCTGCAATTTTTAAACGAGGAAAAAGAAATAAATTAAACAAGGTTTCAGAATGTCTCCTGCTTCAGCTAAAACCTTCCCATGCTCCCAATGCGATGCCGTATTTTCCCGGGCCTTCAATAGGACGAGGCATGTCAGACAAGTCCATAATAATGAGTTTACTTCTTGTCCCAATTGTCGTAAGCCTTACAAGAGACAAGAGGACTTAGACAAGCATCTTCCAAAATGCATTTATCAAGAATCAGCAGCTCCTAAAAATCCATCTAATAATAATTCTAGAAAAAGAAAACCAACCCAATCAACATCAACTTCAGAGCCAGGTTCTTCCTCTTCTTCAAGCCGCCCAGTCAAGAATAGGAGAGTGACATACAATGTCGATCCCATGGAACCATCCCCTGAATTTTTGGATTCGATAGTGGAGGAAGATTTAAAAGAAATTTACCTTTCTAATTGGGCTGCTATCAGGACGAGATACCTCAAGTCTCCACATAAGATTCAAGACCTTTTTAATTTTCGTTTGGAATATCGATCGACGACAGAATTTGAAAACCGACTAACGAAAGAAATCCTTGAGAGTCAGCAGCACGCCTTCAAGATCGATATAGCTTATGGATTCATCTTGAGGCACCTGGAAAGCGGCCAACTACGTTATTTCCATTCCTGCCAAAATAACGGTAATGTTCTGATGGAGCCTCATCTCGTCACAGATCTAACATCGTTCCAAGATTTTCTTGAAACCATCAGAAACACAGATATCCTCGAATGGGCCCGTCAACAGCGTCCAAATTCAAAGTGGGTTGTCGAGATGGTCACAAATGCAACTTTATTCGTCAACAAAATTCTGGTAAGTTGTGTTTAAAAATTTTTTTTTTAAATTTTAATTTTTTTTTTTTAATCACCATAGTATGAATTAAAATGTTTGACAGAAAATGAAAGAGATAGATGCCGCCATTTTGTAAAATGTTTGACAGGAAATGGTGTGATGGAAGGATGCAGCCATTTTGTAAAATGTCTGACAGGAAACGATACAAAGTAAAAGAGACCGCCATTAAATAAACAACAACAAATAAATAGATTAATTAAAAGAAAAAACAAATTGTCTGACATGAAATGAAGAGGGCTTGATAGATAATGTTTTTTCTCTTTCTTTTTCTTTCACTCTTTGTCCTAAATACAGGATTTTCCCATCGGAAATGCTGTGAACTTGCCCCCTTTCATTCTCAACAATCCTGGTCTGGTCGCCCTTCAGACGGATGAAAATCATGTCTTTGCTTATGATGATAACCTGTGTTTGTTCCGGTGTTTGGCGTTGGCTTATGGTGCGGACATCCACGCATTACAGAGAGCAACTGATGGATTGTTCTACAAGTACATGGGACCCACGGCCAACAAGAAAACCTTTGCCGGTATAAATATTGATGAAATTTTTGATGTTGAGAATGTTTTTAACATAAATATCAATGTATATGCCTTGAAAGAAACCCATGTAGATGTAAATGAGCAGATAATTGTTGATGAGGATGATGATGACGATATGCATGAAAGAAGGGTGACTGCCGTTGTGGTGAAAAGATCCTTGTGTAAATTTGAGAAGACCATGAATGTGAACCTGTACGATCGCCATTTTAGCTTCATAAAAGATTTTGATCTTTACTCGAAACGTTTTGCTTGTTGCAAATGCGGTAAATTGTGGAAATCTAGGAAAACCTTGAAGAGGCATGAAACTACCTGTGAAGCGAAAGTTCGTCATGAGTATGTTGGCGGCGTCTTCCATCCAGGGGCAACAGTTTTTCAAGACTTGGAGGATGAAGGTTTCCTCATAGACGACGACCTGAAATTTTACCAGTTTTTTGCCGTCTTCGATTTTGAAGCATATATGAATAAAAAGGATTTACCAGAAAGCACTGAGAAACAAACATGGCTTTCGGAACATGTCCCCCTCTCCGTTTCGATTTGCAGTAATGTACCCAATTTCAAAGATCCTGTTTGCTTCATCACCGACGGTGACAGTAAAAAGTTGGTCTCAAGAATGATTTCATGTCTAAAACAGATTTCGGAGGCTTCATACAAGAATCTTTTGGCAAAGTACGAGGCTATTTTCCAGAAGTTAGAAGAGAAGATAGAAGAAGCTCGACAGGTCGAACCTCCAAAACAGTTGAACGATGGAAAACCGAAGCAGCACCCGTTAGAAATTTTAAGAACCAGATTGGTTGCTTGGTTGAAGGAGCTTCCGGTTTTATCCTTCAACGGGGGAAAGTACGACATCAACATGGTCAAGAAGTACTTCGTCCAAACCCTTCTCGAACAGGATGCCCTAAAGATGACCATCAAGAAAAACAATAATTTTATGAGCTTGCGGACGGACCAATTGAATTTTTTGGATATTACTAATTATTTAGCGCCTGGATTCAGCTATGCAAAATTTTTGAAAGCATATCAGTGCTCAGCGACGAAGGGCTTTCTTCCGTACGAATGGATCGATGACCTTAAGAAGCTGAATTTTCAAAGTTTACCCGCTCACGAAGCGTTTTTTAGTTCTTTAAAAAACGACAACATCAGCGAGGAGGATTACCAATGGTGTGTGAGCGTCTGGAATGATAACGCCATGACTACATTCCAAGATTACCTCATCTGGTACAATAATAGAGATGTCCAGCCTTTCGTAGAAGCAGTCGAGAAATTGGCCAGATTTTACAGGGAGAGAGAAATCGATCTTTTCAAAGATGGAATTAGCGTACCTGGATTGACCTTGAAGTATCTATTCATGAATCTACCCCCAGACGTCAATTTTACGCTTTTTGGTCAGAAGAACGCCGACCTTCACGGACTCGTCAAAAGCAACATTGTGGGAGGACCCTCAATTATTTTTCACCGTCACCACGAAGTTGGGGAAACCAAAATCAGGGAGAATTTATACGGCGAAGATGCCAAGATCTGCAGAGGTGTTTTGGGATTCGACGCTAACGCCCTTTATCTACATTGCCTGATGAGAGATATGCCCACCGGTTGGTTCGTGAGAAGGAAGGCGCCAGATTTTAAACCCATGGCATCTCATACGTATGGTCGGATGGCTACGGAATGGTTGGAATTTGTTTCCGCGAAAGAGGGTGTTGAGATACGTCATCAGTTCAACGGAAAAGAAAGAAAGGTTGGTGCCAGAGGTTTGCCCGTCGATGGTTGGAGCAAGACGACTAACACCGTCTACCAGTTTCACGGATGCTTTTGGCACGGGCACGACTGCCATCTCAACCACGGGAAGCTTGTTAACGATGTGAGGGGAAAACCAATGCGTCAGCTTTTGGAGGACACCGTGAAGAATTCTACTTACATAAAAGCCTTGGGTTATGAGCTGGTGGAGATGTGGGAGTGCGAGTGGAACGAGCTGAAAAGTAACAGTGCCGCAGTTCGACGATTTTTGGGTGAATATTTTAAAAGAAGTCAGGAAGTGAAACGTTGGAAAGCGTTGTCTGAGGAGGAAATTTTGGAACGTGTTAAGAATGACAGCCTTTTTGGTATGGTGGAATGCGACATCCAAGTCCCACATCCATTGAGAAAACACTTTGCTGAGATGCAGCCCATTTTCAAGAACTGCAGCGTGTCTAGAGAGGACATTGGGCCTCACATGGAAAAGTATGCCGAGGAGCATGGGTACCTGCAACGTCCGTCCAGAATGTTGATTGCGAGTTATTTTGGACAAAAGATCCTTTTGACAACACCACTTCTTAAATGGTACATCGGTCACGGTCTCGTCGTTACAAAAATTTACCAAGTTATCGAATTCGACCCCAAATCCTGTTTTAAGTCCTTTGGCGATAAAGTCTCTGATGCCCGTCGTTCCGGTGATACCGACCCCGACCAGACCATCGTCGCAGACACCATGAAACTCTTGGGGAACTCCGGATATGGGAAGACTGTCACGAACAAGGAAAAGCATAGAAATGTGAAATTTGTGGGGACCGACAGAGAAGCTTCCGATCTCGTAAATGAAAACACCTTCAGAAGACTTAACCATCTGGTCAGCTCGACGTACGAGATTGAAATGAACAAGAAAGTTATTAAACTGGATTTACCCTTACACATCGGCTTCTTCGTTTACCAGTACGCCAAGCTGCGGATGTTGGAATTTTATTACGATTTCATAGATTATTACGTCGACCGACGCGACTTCCAATACATCGAGATGGACACAGATTCCGCTTATTTGGCATTGTCTGCACGAAACCTCGAAGACGTCGTAAAACGAGAGAGGAGAAGACAGTTTTACGAAGATTGGAATAAATGGTTACCAGCAGAGGCTTGCGATGAACACCGTGCGGCTTTCGTTGACGCGAAGATGGCAAATGAAGAATGGAATCCTCAAAACCTTTGCTGTCGTCAAAGGAAGGCGTACGACAAGAGAACGCCTGGGCTGTTCAAGCTTGAATGGCAGGGTGACGGGATGATTGGTCTTTGTAGCAAAACGTATTACTGCTATGGGAAGGAGGGGGAGGAGCAGGTGAACAAATTTAGCTCCAAAGGACTGAGCAAGTCGCAGAACAAGTTTGTGAAAGAAGATTTTTTGAGGGTGATCCAAACACAAAGGTCGGGAAGTGGAACGAATACTGGATTCAAGGTACAAGATAATAAGATTTTCACGTACAGTCAGATGAGAGCTGGTCTGAGCTATTTTTATCCAAAGAGGATCGTCCAACAGGATGGAATCTCTACGGATCCAATTGATATCTGAAACCAGACCCCAGTCAATGTAAGCTTTTTCTAAAAGAAAAAAAAATCTTTGTTTCATCGACCCTGTCCCTCATTTCATCACAATGGACCCTAGGTGGAAGCATCCGTTTACTTGTATCGTGGCCGGTCCTACTATGAGTGGTAAGACCCACTTTGTAAAGAGCCTGATAAAGGAAATGCATCACCTTATAGTACCGACGGCCGAAGAGGTAATATGGTGTTACGGAGAATGGCAAGATTCCTTCAAGAGCTTCCCAAAAAATATTAGACTCGTCGAAGGCCTTCCAGGCCCAGAAGACTATAATGAAAAGGGCAACGCGAGGCGACTTATGGTCATTGACGATCTTATGGAAGAAACTGACCAAAGAATTACTCGTCTCTTTACCAAGGGATCCCATCATAAGAATACCAGCGTAATCTTTATCGTACAAAATTTATTTAGCAAAAACAAAGAGCAAAGGACGATTAGTTTAAACGCTCACTACTTGGTACTGTTTAAAAATCCGAGAGATGCATCCCAAGTTACAAACCTTGCCAAGCAAATGCGACCCGGTAATGTCCCCTACGTTCAAGAAGCTTTCAAAGATGCCACTGCCCACCCACACGGTTACCTACTGGTCGATTTAAAACAGGAAACGCCTGAACATCTCAGGTTTCGAACAAACATTCTCCCACCAGGACCTCAATACGTATATCTTGAAAAATAGAGTTGAAATAGCTTCATTTGGTTTCTGACAGCCGTTGTCTTCACGTCTTTGCAAAGCAAAATAAAAAAAAACAAACAAAAAAAACGGGGGGCGAGATGTCTACCAAACGCCTGAAGAAGAATGCTTTTATTTTGGGAGCGCTTGGAACAGCCAAACCCAAACTCGTACGACTGTTAATTAAGGAGGCTGATGGAGATTTGATAAACTGTCTTTGCGAATGCGCAAAAAATATCTTAAAAGGAAACGTACCTCTGAACGAGCTGCAGTTGAAGAGATTGAAACGACACCGTGAAGTGGTAAGGAAATTAGCATCAAAAAAGCTCTCAAAAACAAACAAGAAAAGGATCGTATTGCAGACGGGAAGCGGCTTCCTTTCCTCTTTAATCGCTCCAGTCGCCAAGCAAGTTCTAGCACCCCTAGTCGGTGAGATACTGAATGTTTTTTGATTATGGCACATATAAAGAAAATGGCTTTGGTTGAACCCCGCCTTCTTGAAAGTCTACATAACTATCTTGAGCTACAACAACAGCAGCAACAACAACATCAACAACAGATCGGAAAACGAGATATTGTCGACGAAGCCCTAACAAGGCAAGACCGAGCCATGAAAGACGTCTTGTCCACACAGAATTTATCGGACTTTGATAAAGTAAATCTTTACAATGAAAACCTCAACCGTTACTTAAGCTACAGGGATAAGATTGAACCGGCCCGAGTACGCGTCGTTAATGTCCCACAACCAACCGATTCTTCTAGCGCTTCACTGGAAAACGAAGATAAAACCGAACACGATTTCATTGAAAAAGAAATTATCCAGAGTGCTCCTATGAAAATGAAAAGAAAAGCGACATTACTGCTCGAAAGATTAAAGAGAGACCCTCAAGTAGACTGGAATGATAAAGGCGAAGTGATTATTAACGGTACTCTCTTACCGAGCACGAATCTGAATGATCTTGTTCAAGACGTTCTGAGGAAAAGAAAATTGAACGTACCCCGAGGATGGGAAACATTTGCAAAGAAGTTGAGAGAGAGCAACGTTCCTCAAGACTTGATTGGGAATCTTGACAGATGGAAATGGATGAGTTCAACATCCGAGCCCTCACCGAACAGTAGGAGGAATAGGAAAGAGGGTAACGTGAAGAGGACGAAAACGACATTCGGCAAACGTAAAGTGACCTGGACACCCTACTGATTGCAATGGCTCCTTCTCGTAAGAAAGAATCTCGGTTTGATAAAGCTCTTCGGGGAATTTACTTTCGTCCAGGCAGTTCCGGTAGTTTTGGTGGCATTAATGCTTTGGTTAGAGCGTACTCAAACACTTCGGCTGGAAGAAAGGACGACGATAAAAAGAACCTCAGAAAACGTGTTCGAGAATGGTTGGCGAATCAAGAGACTTACACGTTGCATAAACCCATCATCCGACGTTTCAAGAGAAGTAGAGTCATTGTCGGGGGAATCGATGACCAATGGCAAGCCGATCTCGTCGAAGTTTCAACGTTAATGAGACACAACGATGGATTTAGATACATTTTGACTTGCATCGACGTCTTTTCAAAATTTGCCTGGGCCGTCCCTATTAAAGATAAGAGCGGCAAAAGTTTGGTCACTGCGTTTAAAGACCACATTCTGAAAACATCGAGGAGAAAGCCCCGAACTCTTCAAACGGACAAAGGCAGTGAATTCACAAACCGGCTTTTTCAGTCTTTCCTGAAGGAGGAGAATATTGTCTCTTTCACCACCCACAATGAAGAAATTAAGGCCGGAATTTGTGAAATGTTCAACAGGACGCTCAAGAGCCGGATGTGGCGTTTTTTCACAAAGTCTAATGGTCTGAGATACATTGATGTTCTGGACGATTTGCTAAAGTCTTATAATAATAGTTATCATAGGAGTATTGGCTCTAGTCCCAAAAATATGAATTATTCGAATCAAGAAGAAGTGTGGTTAAAGCTCTATCAAAACGGTTCATTATCTGGAGGAAAGAGAAATGTTTTCAAAGTAGGAGACACTGTTCGAATTAGCAAAGCGAAGAGATCGTCTAAAAAGGGATATCTTCAAAATTTGAGTGAAGAGTTGTTCACCGCTGTAAGATTCAGAAGTCTCAACCTAAACGATACCAATTGAAAGATTAAACGGAGAAGTTTTGAGAGGATCGTTCTTTGGAAGGGAGCTTCAAAAAGTAAGAAAGAATTCTGACGTCCATAAAATTGAAACAATCTTGTAGGAAAGAGAAAGTGGACGTAAAAGAGAGATATTAGTCAAGTGGCTGGGATATCCCTCGACTTTCAACAGTTGGATATGGAAAAAAAGACCTGCTGAAATACTATAAATGGTGAGGTTTCTCCAAGACCTTACTCAAATGGATTCCTACTCTCTGATCAAGAGTGCAGATTGATGATGAATGTTTCTTCATCATCGTCTACCACAGCTGGTTCCATGGAAGGTGTGGAAGAGGGACGAAAAGACAATACGAAATCTTGGAAGTTGTGCGGTGCAAACATTCCCCAATCCGAGATCGTGTATTTCAGCCAAGTAATCGTACTCTATAGCATCATTGCAACGAGCTTGTATCAATTGGCGGTAGGACAGTCTGACAATCCGCTCAAGCATTTGTGGACAAGTTTGCTGAGTAGCAGTCTCGGATACTTATTACCTAGCCCGACTATAAAGAAAAAGAAGTAAGACGACTCAGAAACATGTATCTTACTGTGCCCAGCAATAGCCCCCATCGTTTGTTCCCGACAATACTATGGCGAATTCTATAACCCAACTACCAAAAACTATCAACATGGATGACGGATCCTGGGAAGTTGGCCTATCAGAAATTCAATATCCCCACACTTAGTACAATGTAACGAAAGGCAAAGGCTGGTTTCTAATCCAGACAAGAGAAGACGTACTGGTGTCCAAGTGCGAACTGAAAGAAGACCAGTATAAGGATGCCGGTCAATTAACCGAGTGCATCACGAATTTAAGCAAGGGAATTCCAAAATCCGATGAAAGCATCGTTTTTCTCTTCGATACAGTCACGCAAAAAGTCAATCTCAGAGTCAACCCCAGAGCCCGATCGACTTTCAGTCCAGCCTTGACTCAATTGTTGGGTCTTAAAGTTAATGACTTTGGACACGGTTTTCACGTGGGTGAGCGAGTCGTCGACGTGCATCAAGGATTCTATTCTCTCTACGTTTATTGCAG
>JAOYNN010312819.1:0-10067 GCA_025770095.1 Goniobranchus kuniei
TAACTGGCTGATATACTGTCTTCTTACAAGTCCCTGGCATTTTGAAAAATCACTATGGGCAGTAATAGGGTTAAAAAAAAAAAAAAAAAAGAAGAGAAATTTTGTTCTTTTTTTAAAAATGGATATTTATCATCAAATGAAATAAAAATAAAGAAATCTCAACGCCAAGTAAAACTTTTGTAGATGTACAACAGAAAAATAACATAAAAATCATTAAATCACCAAACATAATGGTAGATATCACAATGTTCTGAATGCTGGGGAGGTCATTTTGAATACTGGTATATAACATTATATACATGTATATTCTATGGCGTGAACAATTTGTCACAGGACTTTTAAATGTAGGTCAAGGTCACTATAATCATCATATGCAATTTATGGACGGCACATTAGCTTGCTGATTTTAAACTGAATAAGGGAAATGTTTCTTTCTTTGGTTTTATGTTTGTTATTATATACATATACATTTTTTTTTCTTTTTCATACTCAAACTTTGTTCATGAATTTGGTGCTCTCTTGAAATAGAGGATTGTAAAGGTGTGTCTGCCTACTTATGTGATGTTTGTGATGTTCAATGATAGCAATGGGAGTTACAGCTGTTTAGCCCAATTTTCATAAATGATAGTGAGCAGCTATTGCTCAACAAAAACTTTGGTAAGGGCTTTGAACGGACTCAACATATAGATGAAATGATCTAAATAATGTTTAAGAAAGGATTGGGCGTCTGTTTTAGTTGAGATTGTTTAGCCTGGTTCAGATATAAGGTTCCATGTGTTTGTTGTATCTGTTATGTAAAAATTAAAGCAATTACAATATTTTTTTGTGTGAATTTCTAAATCTTCACATGAGGGGTCACCTTGCAAAATATGATCTTTATAACATTTTGTCTTCATTTCCATTGTATTTGATGATTTTAAAATGATTTTTTTAAGGATAGAAATGATTCTCTCTCCTCCCCACTCTTCCCTTCCCTTTTTTTCGCCTTTTCTTTTTCAGAGCCTTTGTACATGCTGCTCTATACATCTCATTACCCTGTTTTAGATCAGTATTCATTCACATCATTTTCAAATTATTGTGCCTTTCCATTAGACAGAGGGTCCCCATATTTCTTTTTTTTTTTTTGAAAGACAAAAATGTCATACCCTTAATTTTGTAATTTTATAAATGAAGATGTTTTTATTGATATCTTTTTATTGAAAGTCATCCTAGTCATAAGCCGTTTATATCATCAACTTAATAAGACGTTAAGAGAACCAACTCACAAGAACTTAATATTTTCTTGGCAGTTCTCACCACATGCCTTTTGGACTTACATCGAATCCATTTAGAGTCCGAGCATCTCCTCACAAAAGCAAGATTGTAGAGTGATTTACAAACCAAAGCTTTTCAGAGACATCAAAATTTGACATTCATTTTTCTAAAAATTTCTCTTTGCTTCTTGCTTTTGTCATGTATCACAAGAAAAATATTTCTTTTAATTTTGAATTAGCCTTTGAATGTCACCTATTCTCTGTGTTTTAAAATATCCCAGTAACAAAGAAAAAAAAAAGAAGAGAAAATGATAAAATTGAAAAGTTTTGTTTCAAGTGACTTGCACAAGGATGTAGATTTCATCAGGCAATGAGTTTTGCTTTTCACTAGGGTTATTTTATCTATTTAAAGGTTTAGACTGTGGAATTCACAGTGCTTGATATGTCTTGTGAGTTTTCAAACTTGAATAAAAAAACCAATAAACTTTTCGTGTAAAGCCAAATAGCCATATTCTAATATGGATTCTTTTCTTTTTTTTTTCTTTTTTTTTTAAAATTTGTTTTATATAAAACATAACTTTTGAGTGAACAGTAAGTCACATTCATACACACACGACACATTTGTACATACATACACCCACTGTCACACACAAAAACATACTGAAATGACAACTGTTGACATAAGCATATCATAAGTTATTAAAGCTAAAAACCTATTGCTGTTCACCTCATATACAAATACGTACATGTAATACATATGTATATATATAGGCCTACCCGTACGATGTACTTGCTTGATTGCATGATGTCACTCATGGGGTCAAGTTTTCCATTGTAAACTGATTATCTGGTTTTTGGATCCTAAAAATCTGGTTTTTGGATCCTAGAAAATCAATCTCTGCTGTTTAAAAAAATTTTTTTTTTCTAGCAATTTGCAATGATGGACACAAGAATCGGAATATAACGACGTGTCTTTAATCGCTTTATTTAGTAGAGAACCAATCATTTGGACCTTTCCTAATTGTCATTTTCAGTATGCTTCAGTTTCCTATCAGAATTCATGTTTCTCATACTTTTAAACTTTCACCCATGATGTCAGAAGAATTTGAAGAACACTGTGAAGCTAAACAATAAATATTCTCAAGAAAATTGTTTTACATTTTTGTCTGCTATATCAAACTTACAGACACTCTTTTATAAGACAGATAAAATCTTTATTTTTATACACAATTTTGTCTCAAACTCACAGGTCACTGTAGGGACCTGAAAGCTGTTTTTGTGGTCTATGTCAGCGTTGTCTCATGTTGGATCTGTTCCCTTCACATTTCTTTCACCCTTTCAGAGATCTCAGTCAAGGAAAATGGATTGTCATACACTTGCTTGCTGTAGAAGTCTATCTGGCTAATTTGATTTCTCTGATTCTCTTATGGAAACATTAAACAAGAACAAAAAAAAAACAACCCCACACACACACAAACCCAAACAAAAAAACATAGGTGCCAACTGTTGCATGTTTCTTTGTTCCATTTTTTTAAAGATGGTTGTAAATGTGTGTTTTTTTTAAATTTCCTCCAGATCTAGCTGCTGCATCAATACAACTTTTAGATGAGCCACAAGGTGAATCTTTACTCATCTCATCCAATGACATGATTTTAAGTTGGTTCCAAGGAGCTAAACAGTTAATCTCTTGATTAATCCCACAACTTCCAAGTCAACCATTGACTCCTGTTCACCTTTGACATCAGTATTTGGGCTTGTGTTACAGAAAGGCATTTCCTGCCCTAAGGATGTACAGATTTTAGTACGTTTGAAATGCTGAGAGATGTTTCTTATTGTGGTTTTTGAACTTGGCAGAGTCTGGTATGGAAGATTTTGATACAATTTTTTTATGTGCAAAATATGCAAAACTTCATCTTTTGGTTCGTCCTGTTAGGAGTTGCCACAGCAGATCTTCTGTCTCCGATTAGTCCTGTTCGATGCATCGTTCTCTATTACACCAACAACTATACTGACACGCAAAAATAACACACCACTTGTTTGCTTTACTGAGTATCAATGACCATGTGATGAAAGGAAATGAAAATGGTATCAAATGAAAGGTACTTGAATAACAAATCCATAAATACCAAATATGAAGAAAAAGTCCTTGCTTTATAACCGATAATAGTAAAAACGAATTACTGACTAAAACTTCAATATACATGGATTGACTTGATAGACAAAAAAAAAAACCCCGTTAAAGAACACCAAAGAATGCATTTTAAATAAGATGAAAACAGAGTATGATAATTTAGTCATGAGCATGACCCCCATCAACTTCATGGCATGCTTTAACCCGATTAGGCATTGATCGAACCAATTTCATTATAAACTCTTTAGGGATCGATTGATACTTCTCTCTCAGGGCATTTTGCTGGGTTTTTTTTTTTAAACAAGGCGGCCAAGTTCTTCCCATAAAATAACCGAAGTGTGGAAGATCTTGTGAACGAGCCGGCCAGTCCAAAGTATCAAACTTGTATTCACCTAAAAAGTCTTTTGATACTTTTGATGTATGGGCACGGCCTTGTTGTGCAGGAACAATTGAAGATCAGGATGTTCCTCAAAGAAAGGTACACCTGAATTTTTAACATGCTGTCCACAATCGCCTGACCTGTGATCCCTCCATGCAGCACCATATGATCTGTGCGGCGGAATGTAATGATCTCCAACGGGTGCCTGCAATTAAAATCTGCTTTCTTGAATCCGCGTATCACTGTTTCATGCAACACATCCAACTCTCTTGCCATTTGACTTGCATGTAGCAATGACCAGCAGCGTGCATACCAATGGCTTGATTTTTCTTTTCGTGGTGATTAACGTGGCAGACCTGTTAAAGATTATTTTTCTTGATAAAATGTCTTTCTTCTCCTTCCAAAAAAATTTATGATGTAAACATGGTGCCCTTGATTCTGTAGGTCTAGTCATTGTTTCTGTGAATTACGGTTTCATGTTGGTTTTAGCAAGTGCCTAACTTTTAACTTCATTGCAATTTGTAGCAAATTCAAAATGTACGGGAGGTTTAAGTATTAAAGGTTATTGTGCTTTACAGACATTATGTTTATTTTTAGACTACACACATGATTTATTTTGGTATAAGTGTGTTGATAATTGATTTTGCTTTAATTTAATACCAAAATCAATAATGAGGTTTAAACCCCAGAATATAGACAGAGGTTAAACCAACTGGTGCAATATTTTTGCGTGTCAGTATATATCATCTTCCTAATTCCATCCATACACCTTCTCTTTTGTATTCCTCTTTCCCTCTTGCTTGCTCATATCACCTTTAGCAGTCTCTTGTTATCGTACTTGACGAAACTGTCTCAGTCAAGACTGTTCCGATTTAAACCTAAGATGTTAAAATCGGCAATTTTGTAAGTGTATCGCTAGGCACTCTTCATTACAAGAAAGTTCTAAGAATGGTTGGCCTGGTGTCTGTATTGACTGGGTGAGTCATTTGAGCCGTGCTTTACCTTATGGCTCATGTGTGTCAGCATGTGTGTCCAACTAGCACCATCATTGAGATAACCTGCGATGTTGACAAGTGACAATAAAATCACAAAATAACTACCACTGATAAATCCTCATGTACATGCTTTTAGTAAGGTCAAGACATGCACCAGTGTCCTACATCAAATTTTTTGTTGATGTTTCCTTAAAAATTCACCTAAATCAAGTCAGGCAGATAAAACTATATAGCAATCACATTTTCTGTCTTGTGTCTCCTCTTTGTTTCATCTTCATGAAGTTTACCCTCCTGAAATCATGTTCCTTAATTCACCTGTTTCATTTTATTTATTATAATTCTTGATTGCACAAAGATAATTTTTAAGCAAGTATACATTTCACGTTGTATGTCTCAATACTTTTGACGGATGTTTTGTTTCATTTATGACCTCATAAGACTTCTTTCCAAAAATTTGAATTCATTCAAGGCTTAACAATTTTGTCCATCAGTTTGCTTATTGTACACTTTCTTTTTCCTTGTGCTTACCAAATTTAAAGCCTCGGATTTGTTTTGTTACAGATCTTTTTATCCCTGGTGCCCAAAGACATGTCATAAATTCTTGCTCATCAGTTATATTATATTGATCTTAAGACTTAAACACAAATGTCCCATGCCATTAAATCATTAAATTAATGATTGTACGTCTCTTTTCATACCTTATCTATTGTTTCTAGTTATGCTTTTATTTCCATTGAAAGAAATTATTTTGTTTGAATTACATTATACAGATTTGCAAGAATATGTCATTGCCCACTGTTTATGAGTCCCAAACCTTGTAATTTACCTTGACAGGATACTAATGGTATAGCTAAAATGGATGTAGATCTTTCTATTCAAATGTTCACAAAGAAAAAGAAAGTCTGCTTAAAGAAAATATCCTCAAAGAAGTAGGCTCAACAAGATTTGTTTCATACTATATTTTATAAGTATTGAATTATTTGCAATTATATTCTACCAGTCACCTTGTTGATTGTTACTAAAAATGTTTTTTGTACCACCATCTTACCTTGAATTGATTTGTAGACAAATCAAATGTTCTGTTCATTTTGTTTTAAAATTACTTTCTTTATCCTAACCGTGTACAGCACTAAATTTTGTTTTAGATTTCTTACACTATTTAATGATAAGGATACTTTTCATGGTTCCATAAAGGAATTGTTCCCTCAAAGGTCATTTATACTGCCAGATGAAGTAACTTGCTTTAAACTCCTCTTTTGCTGAAATGGCAGTCACAATTTCAAGTTATGGTTCGATATGAAGTCTTTGTTACAGATCTGGACAAATTGTGTTTTTGGTTTGTTTTAGGCCTCACACAATATGGCAAAGGAAATATGTCCAGTAAGTTTTCTGAAAAAAAAAAAAAAAGAAGTCATATTTGCTTCAATTTAAACATCTGCATAATTTATAACTTCATGGAGTATGGCTTTACACAGATATATTTCTACATTTCTACATTCTATGTAAATGTATCCTCTGAGATAAGCTTTTCAAACTCTTCTTTTAGTTCAAAGTAGAATTATTCTTCTGTGGGTGAAATCATCTGGGTGCTGAAGTACTAGAATTGAATTCATTGATGTTAGTGTTTGTACAGGTTTCACAAACTTCTTAAGTTGAATTGATGTTTTTAAAATGCCATGTATGTAAACAGACAAAAGCAATCAGTTCAACTTTGAATGCAAAAATACCTTGAATTTGAATTATTAGTGATGAGTTTGTCGTGTTATCTTTTTGTTTTCTTTCTGTTCCATCTCCCTTTTCTCTCTAAATTCATCAGTCTGCATATATGATGTTTTAGGCATTGTGTTTGAATTTCACTTTGAGTGAATGCACACATGCACCAACATTCCTTATTTGTCATAAAACTCTTTCTCTCTGTTGATGGGCTGCCTAAGAAAAGGGATATAAGTATGTAATACACCTAGTCATAATTGATAGTCATATTGGAAAGTATGTCAACAAGAGCAAAAAAGAGATCAGTTAGTGAATTACCTTAGGTTTAGGGGAAAGAAAAACGCCAACTAAAGCTGTCCAATGTCAGTAGATGCTGAGCAGCAAAGCACATCTATAGATCTGGTTTTGATCAAGCCACCATCTTTCTCTGCCAACAAGATGTAAACAGGGGTTCTGATATATACATATCCTTGGTTCTTGAACAGATTGACAGGGACCTGGATTTTCAGCATGGGCATATCTGCCCTTTTCATTTGAAAGACCCAATAATGCCTCTGGCTGGCAACTTAGTTTTGGTACCTGTACCTTCTCCCATAGATTTTCACCCGTTGGGACACCACTGGACACCACTGGCTGGCAACTTAGTTTTGGTACCTGTACCTTCTCCCATAGATTGTCATCCATTGGGACACCACTGGCTGGCAACTTAGTTTTGGTACCTGTACCTTCTCCCATAGATTGTCATCCGTTGGGACACCACTGACTGGCAACCTAGTTTTGGTACCTGTTCCTTCTCCCATAGATTTTCATCCGTTGGGGCACCTCTGGCTGGCAACATAGTTTTAGTACCTGTACCTTCTCCCATAGATTTTCATCCATTGGGACACCTCTGGGTGGCAACGAGTCTTCTCCGCTTCCCTTGGCTCTCTGCTCTCCCCAGCGTCTCACAATTCCATGCCTGTCCACCCTTGGATGTTGTCCTCCCACCGCTTTCTTTGTCTGGCTTGTGTGTAGGATTATTTTGGCAAGGCCAGAGGAACGAGTGATATGATCATATCATTTTAGTTTCCGTTGTTTGACCTGAGTTAGGAGGTCAGCATATGGCCCAATAGTGCGTCTTTTGACTTCTTCATTGGTGATGTGGTCTTTGTATGAGACATTGAGTAATTTGTGGAAACACTTCCTTTCAACAGCTTTTGTTCTTTTCTCGGATTTTTCGTGCAATGGCAAAAAAGTGAGAGGTCGTTTTGCATTAATGGCCCTTAGAAAATTTTTGTTGTGGCTCTAATTTCATCCAGTTTCATTTTGTTTCCAAGTATTAGTCATCTGTTCTGTTCTGTCCTAGTGTAAACTATTAGAAAATGAAACAAAGTGAATTTCGAAGAATTTTCATTATTGGCTGTTTCAAATGAAAGCGGCAGATATAATTGTAGGTCTTTGTGTCAAATGATCTGTGCAGGTGTAGAAATAGATGTGATAATAAAAAGGAAAGTTTGAATAGTTTTCCCCATTTGACTTTCAATAAGAAAAAACTTTTGTTCTTTGAGCGTTGGTGAAAAGAAAAAAAAACCTCGATGGCTTTAAAATTCCAACAGAATGCTTACTCTTGCAAATGCCTGCTGATAAAAAATACACATTGGTTTGGGGTTGTTTTTTTTTGGTTTAAGTTTGGTGAAAGGGGGGTGGGGGGATGGTGTTGTTTTACTCCAAGGAAATAGAGTAGTAATGGGTTGTAGTGTGAGATTTCAAGGTTGGCATGCCCTGTAAGCTGTAGCAAAATACAGTATATGTAGTGTCAGTGAATCAGAGTGAAGACCAAAGCAGGCAATTTATTTTATCATTTTAAAATGTAGTGGGAAGGTCAGATAACTACTTATAAATGATGTAGTCCATCCATCTTTCTCTGTGTTTGTCTGTCTGTCTGTCAGCCTGTCTGTCTGACTCCACCTACATGTATTTATCTGTATATATATATTACATGTAAATGTTTCTAGCTCTCCATCGGTTTTCTATTTCCTCCGTGAAGGTTTCAGGTACCTCAACTCCGAGTTGAAAGAAAAGGCCTACTGCATCTCTTAAAAGGCAAGTACGGGTTGAGTGAGAGCTTCTTGTCTTTTCAGTCTTCTTCTGTCATGCCCTCTTTTGTGTCCTCTGAGCAGAGAGTTTTGCTGGGAGAGGGAAGGAAGCATTATTCAGTGGCTGTTACCCATTTGTGGGCATTTCATGATTTAATAATACTATCGGGGTCACTTGCTATCTAGATTGACCAACCTGTTGCACACGAAGGGGATAGAAAATTTTTCTTCGCTGTTGTGTTCACAGTATGGGGCTTGGCTGTTGGTAATTAGTTGTGTTTTGTTGAGAGATGATATTTTTGTCTTTGTAAATCTTCTCTTCATTTTTAGTAATCATATTGTCAGTGTAATTCACAAACTGGCCACCTGCAAGTTTTCAAACTTGCAGGTGGCTTGTTTGTGAATTACATTGACATATGTATTATGCCTATTGTTTATTTTAGATGCCTGTTTCCCTTTTTGGCAACTTTTTTTCCTCATCTCAAAATCGTATTGTCTACTTCAGTTCCCTTCTTTAAACTAGCCTTTCGTCTTACTTTTTCTAATGGCACTGAAATGACCTTTGTAGCCGAAAGGATCCGTAAAACACCACATAAACAAACATCTGTTTGTAGTATGAAAAATCGTTCTCTTGGATGCTTGTTTGCTTAGACATATTGTTCAATGTTCATAAAAATTAACAATGTAAAACAAAAATATACTATACTGTGTTTATACTTTTATTGTTACAGTGCTAAGCTTCCCATTAACTTATAGCGGACATCAAAGTGCTACCGGTATTTGGAAAAGGATTTAAACTTTTCACGCCATTTCTTTATTAATGACTCTTGACCTGTAACATTGAAATACACAGATGATTTACTAAACCTTGACAAAGATTTTGACAAGAAGCCAATCTCTTATGTATCCAATAGAGATGCACAACAGAGCCTGCATTCCAATAGGCATCAAGTACAAGTTCAAGTTGAAGATGAAATGAAATTGAAATTGAAATTGATTTCATTACATTCTGATGTAAAACATGCTCTATTTAGTAAAATGGCCAGTCTTAATCATCCTGACATAAGATGATAGTTATATTGTGTATGTCTTGCTACCATGTAATATAAGTTTTGGTTTTGTTATTTTGAATGGCACAAACACCTGTTTGTCATTTTGTCAAGGAGTTTAAAAAAGGGAATTGTACGTATGCGTGTGTGTGGTGGTGGTGGGAATTGGAAATTGTAGGATTGTCGTAGCTTTGGTGATTTTCATGGCTGTCAATGAGCAAGGCACGAAGAAATCAATATTAAAGAACCCTACAACCCCCCTCCCATCCCCATGGAAAGAAAATACCAAATTTTACCCATTTTGTTAAGAAAAAAGCTGTAGAATCATCTAAATCTGAATGTTATGAATTGATCCTTTTAGCCTGATAACTTTTACATTGGCTATTATTGGTATAGTGTGTGTGTGTGTGTGTGTGTGTGTGTGTGTGTGTGTGAGAGAGAGAGAGAGAGAGAGAGAGAGAGAGAGAGAGAG
>JAOYNN010312930.1:0-10066 GCA_025770095.1 Goniobranchus kuniei
GGTGGGGGTGGGGGGGATGGATGTGAAAATAAACACTTTTGAACCAGATTTACAAAAATTAATACTATGAGCTAAGGACTAATTGAAGGACAATTGCTTCATTCTGTCCTTGTTATATTAATGGACTCTTTTTCCTCAACAATCTGTTCTATGCTGGTTCATGTAAAGCTCTTCCATCACATCGTATGGGTACATTTGATTTGAGAGTGGTAAGATGCTAAATTTTAAACTCATTACAGAAATGCTTTATGTACAAAACAAACTATTACTATATAAATGTTACAAAAATAACATTCAGCAATGAATTAGCAAAAGACTAGTATATTTCTTCTTCTTTAGTCAGCACATGATATTCCTTTGGACGTAGTTTCCCAGATGAACTTTTTGTTTTGTTTCCTATCAGCTGCCATTTTTCCTGTTTCTGTCACTCCTGTTCCTAGCCAATCTTTTATATCCTTTTCCCATCTTTTTCTCGGTCTTCCTCTCCCTCTTCTTTCCTCCACTTCTCCCCAGGTATTATTCTTGATTTGATCCAATAGTTGGCCCTTCCTCAAATTTACTCTTTTAAATAAATCTTCATTTTATGTCCTTGTTGTCCATGCTCTGTGCATGGTCGGTAAGGATCAGTGGGAAAAAAAATAAAAGGAATTTCTGGCTCGACCTTAGGATGATTTGCTGAATGAAATGTACACCTAAAAATGAATCAGGTTTGAGTTTCAACACTTATTCACATTGCAATGGTCTCAACTTGTTTCTCAGAAGACATGGAAAAGGTAAAAGAGGATACTAAATTTGGAAGATGAATAAATGATTACTGCTACCTTATTGCCACTTTTTTTCTGTCTGTTCCTTTGCTCGTAAGGTTGTTGGATTTAACTATTCCTTTCAAGTCTTTGCGATTTCAGACATTTAAATCCATTTTCAAAAATCAGAATGCTAGGGAGATGTATGGATTGCAATGAGAAAGTTTACTGTGAATATGATAAAAACAGGGATGCCCTAAGCAGGATGAAAAAGCCTGAACTTTTTTCACGACGTAATTCTACCATTACAACAGGTAATCACTTTTCACATTATTATAGTACTAATAAAACACATGCATAATTCTGCATAGTTTCTTTTAAATATTAAAATTATCTTAAACGTATTTAAAATAATACCTATCTAGAATCTAGTCTAAAATTAAATTCTGGTTAGCTTATGTCTGTCCCCTTGCCTGATCCTCCAATCATTGTAAAGACTGGATGTCACAGTCACTGTCTTCCATTTTTTGGAAAAATTTACAAAAGTAACTGCATTCGTCAGCTTTCTCCTGAAGACATTCATATTTGAATCTACTCTTTACTTCTTGATCAACAGCTTTCAGGCTACCGTCACCCATCTTTACAAAACGTTCCACCCTGAACTTCATTCTTGAATCTTGAAATTGATGCTCACAATTGATCTAGAAATCTAGATCAGAGATTTAGATCTAGGCTAGATCAGATAAGACCTGGATCTAGAATCTAGATGTTAAAAAGAATCAACAAAACTTAAGAACTCACCACAAAATTTGGTAATCCTGATGAATTCTACACTATAAATCTAGAATCTAGACAATCCAGATGATGTATTTTTTAGACAGTCAAATCAAAGTACCAGTAACAAAAGAGTCAAGTACGGGGAAGACTCAGTCGAGTTTGATCAAGCAAAACAAAATAACTGGAACGATAAAGTATGAATGAATACGGGTATGGCCAGAACATTTTGGAAAAGACGCTGGAAAAGGGCATCCCTGCATAAAGTTTCAAGATTGGCTTCTGAATAAAAATCTCTGTGACATGCGGAAATAAAATCTTACTGATTCTGAGGTGCCCTGACATTCTTTAACCCTAGAATGTCTCTATTGAAGGTTTCAGTATACTCTAACTGATGCCTCTTTGTCATATCAGGAGAATGATCATGACTTTCTTCAAATGAACAATCACAGGGAGCATCAATGGACTCATTGTTCACATCCAAGCCATATAAAAGGAGGAACCCATCTTTCTCTGCCAGACGTACTTCAATCTCTCCTGAAAAAAAATCATGAAACAGAAAAGTACGAAAGCATGTAATCTGCCACTAAGCGTAGTCATGTTATGACCAAAACTTTCAATTTCTACACTTTTTTTATGAAACATACTTATTGCTGAGTTATTTCATTTCATTTAAAAATGAAAAGCAAGGACAAGTAATGACATATTTTAAAACCGATTCACTGTTCTTAAATACACCTGAATAAAAATTAACTGAAAAAAACAACAATATATGTTTCAAGTTTATATACATTTCAACTTTTTTAGGCTTTCAAAAAATGTTCCAAATACCTCTGTATTCTGGTGTGAATTCTTTCAATCCCAAAGGAAGAGTTTTATACACAAAGTCTTCTCGTGCAATCAGAGGCTTGCAAACGGTTGTTTCGTCATACCGAAGCATAGATGACTGCCCTGCCACTTGATGATCAAAGGGCGCCAGGGGACGGGCACCATAAGGTAGTTGCCAATTCATGGCATGAAAGTTGTGATCATTCAGGGCCAGGTATAATATTCTGAAAAATCATGTTCAATGCAATTAGGACACTTAGCGATGAGTCATGTACTGAACAAGAAAAAGTGCGTTGCAAGGAAATTACAAAGAAATAAGTTACTGATAGCACAAGATGCATGCATGTCCATATTACATAACTTGCTATGAGTATCATAATAATGTCTGTATAGCAGTGGCGATCGGTGAAGATTTTAAGCACTAGGCTGTTTTCTAAGCCATTTTGTGACCGCCCCTATTTTTATGGAAAATAACCCAAATCTACCTCAAGTCACAAAATAGAATGTGTATTATTTGGAACAACAATTTATTATCAGTTGTTCTAAATAGACCTCCTATGATCGGTATGCGTAGAGTAAATTCACTTGTCTATCCTTTGATTTTGCAAATGTAATTCAATGTTTCTATGAGTTCTGAGTTAGAATTAATTAATTACGATTAAAATCAGATTCATCGTTTATTAGGTCATTATGTATCGACAAATGAAAACAATGACATAGATCTAGATCTTATATTATTCTTACTTGAACTAATAACAACTTACATCTACAAATAATACACAGTGCAAATACACAGAAAGATCATTAACAAGCAGCATGCCCCATTACACGATCTCTCTTACTCCTCTTCAGGCCTCAACTAAAATAATATTCACGGTTATGCCGGTGTGCCCTTTTGACAACATGCTCAGTCTCTAGCCAAGATGAATCTAGGCTAGTCTACTTCGAAGAGTATGTGACGGTAAATTACAGAGAGAATTTGCAACACACATGGTACTCCAACAGAGTAAGATTTTTACAGGTCAGTAATGGCATGGGAAAAAGGCTAATGCCAAGTGTACAGTGATTGGCTGAAGGCTAGCCTTATCTCCAAACCTTACAACTATCTGCTCTCTGATTGGTGGATTTTTTTACAACCGACTGTTCTCTTGGATTGCGAGTAGTAACCTTAGGCCTAGGCCTAAAGTGATTGATATTAATGAACAAGGAAGATTCTTATTCAGCAATGACTTTGAAATAGTAAACAAATGAATTGCCGGGCCTAAAATGACTCTAGGTTCAGCCTAGTTAGCCTTACAGTAGGATTGCCACTGCTGTATAGTGATGTAACTAAAGGTGGAGTATAAAAGCATAGTGTTAAAAGGACTCACAGGTAGTATAAGCATACTGTGACAAAAAAAAAAGAGAAAAAAGACTTGTTCTTTATTATTATTCTCCCTTACAATAGTTTCTTTTTCATGTTATGTCACTGTAAAAGTTCTGTGAAATTTCATATGATAATAAAGGGAGAAAAGGAGATGTCAAAGCCAAACACGATCGTAGAGCGTTCCGACCTTTCAAGCCTTGTGTGGCCACTGGAAATGTTAGATAACTAGCAAACAAAATAAATGAACTCTGATCACTGTGTCAATTCAGCGCTGACTATAGACAATCTTCTATCATTTCACTCACAGAAAGCTGATTGACTCCCAATGCCCCGTCCTCCAGTTTTGACATTAATAATTTTTCATTCTTTCGATGTGACAGAAACTCATCCATTAAAGAAAAAGGAGGTGGCATATGCACCTACATTAACAACAAATGGTGTCACCCCAACAATATCACTGTTGCTGACACCACTCAAAATGAAAACATTGAAATATTAGCCCTCAGCCTCTGACCTTTTAACCTTCCCTGGGAATTTTCAAAAGTTACTATAACAGTTTATATTCCACCAAGTGCAGATATACAAAATTGGCAAGTGAGACCCTCATGAACAAGATTGAAGATGAAAAGGAACAATCTCCTGACTCTGTCGTTTTGGTTACAGGAGACTTTAATCAATGTAAAACATTAAAACTACCAGATCTTTATCAGTTCCTCGATTGTAACACGAGGCAGAATTCTAAGCTAGGTCTGTTCTTTTGTGATAGAAAGATGTCATATAATAAATGTCTGCCTCGAGCCCCACTCTGGGTTTCTGATCATGACATGTTGTTAAGGCTTCCAAATTACCATCCCATTGTTAGACAAATCAAACCAGTTTGCAAGTATGTACAAGTACTCAATGAGAATGCGTTGAATGAACTACAAGGTTGTTTTGATTGCATTGACTGGAGTGTGTTTATGGATAGCTGTGAGAATGCTGATGAAATGAATGACTGCGATACTGAGTACATTAATTTTTGTGTCAATAAGCGTACTGTAGAAATTAAATCTTACCCAAATAATAAACCTTGGGTCACAAAAGATCTCAAACAGATTATCAACAAGAAGAAGTAACTTGAGAGAAACATCAGCTGGCATTAAACAGATGATGAGCTATTGCTCCAAAAAATAATCTCTTCCAGGAAACCTAAACCTAGATGAACCGAACAAACTTTACTTTGGTTTGGATACATCTGCCTTCACAAGGGAAATGACAGCTGTGAAGATGTTACTGCATGAAAGTAAGAATGTTGATGAATATATTGAAATAAATAAAAATGAAACGAAACTAGCATTTTCAGGCATAAAGGGCCCAGTTGGAGAGAGTGGTAAAGTCTTAAAAACCTGTGCATCTCAATTATGCCAGATCTACTCATACATTTTTAATTTGTCTTTGCTGTCATCTTCAATTCCTAATATTTGGAAAACATAAAAAATTATTCCGGTACGCATAAAAGAAAATATACATTCGATCAACGATTTAAGACATGTTGCACTAACATCCATCATAATGAAATGTCTAGAAAGAATTGTCTTGAATCGTTTAAATAAGCAAAAATTACCCATTGTTGATCGTTTCCAGTTTGCTTATCAACCAAAACGCTGTGTCGAAGATGACCTTCTTGTTTTCTTAAACAATGTCTATGAACACTAACAGCTATAGCAGAATTTTGCTCATTGACTTTTCATCTGCCTTTAATACTATTAGGCTCTGTCTCCTTGTAGACAAATTATATGACATGAATATTAGCAAACACTTGATTGCTTGGATTTTGGATTTTCTGAGTAACAGACCACAATTTGTCTTTGTCAATGGTAAATCGTCAAATAAGTTAATCACCAATACTGGCAGACCTCAGGGGTCTTATCTCACCTGACCTCTTTACTCTATATATACAAATGATTGTCAGAGCTCGACTCCTATCAAAAATCCTCTCTTGAAGTTTGCTGATGATACCTCTGTAATGGGCTTGATTAGTAATGATAACGAAAATGCATACAGGTCGAAAGTGTCAAGGTTTGTCCAGTGCCAGTGGCGTGACACAAACTATCTTCATTTGAATGTCAGTAAAACCAAAGAAATGGTCATCGATTTTAGAAGAAAAGACAATGTCATTTCACCTTTAATCATAAAAGATCAAAATATCGAGCAAGTTTCCCACTACAAATATCTAGGGGTTACGATCGATGACAAGCTCAGTTGGAAAGATCATGTTGATAATATGACAGCAAAAGCAAACAGACGCATGATTTTCATTAGTAAACTGGGTCAGTTTAAAGTAGATAAGGTTTTAATAACCCTTATTTATAGCTCAGTTCTCGTAAGCTTTTTATCTTTTTGCATAACTTGTTGGGGAGGGAACATCCAAAAAGGGGACATTGTGAAATTGGATAGAATTATTTTAAAAAAGAGCCTCTAGATTTACCATTGAAATTAGTTATACAGTCAATTTCAAAAGTTCTTTCACATTTTTAAAGCAATATTTTATAGAGGTAAAACTAACATTTTTCTGTAAATTTTATATACCTAGAAACAAAGATTTATGTGTTGTTTTGTACTAATGGGGTTTTGCCATGTGCGTTTGCTTCATGTTAACAGCGTCTCAAAGTAGCTGTTTCAAAAATCAGGCTCGCAAAATTGAGTCCCAAATCAAAACTGATTGCGAAAACTCGTGCACATCACTACGTACCACCAAGCACGCATACATTGAAAGGGCCCTTTGTTGAAAAGGAAACCTACAGTCAAGTCTTACCTGTCTGATATAAAAAAAACCATACCAGTAACCATCTTTGGTGTACAAGGCAGCGTTGTTTGTTGGAATCGTAATGACTGGAACAATCTATTGTTTACCTACAAATTAAAGCTTCGTTCCAAATTGATCAAAATCACTGGGATGGAGTGTGCTACAGAAAAGCTGGCGAACTTTTTCTCACAAATACGAGTCAAGAACTTGTTAATCGTGGTTGTGTAAGTGTTATGGTATTGGGTGGGATTATGAAGGGACAGAAAAAGCCATTAGTCAGAATTAATGGCAGAATGACAGCTGTAACATACACACAAGACATCCTCACCAACCATATTGTTCCATTTGTCACCCAATATCCAACCACCATATTGATACATGATAACACACAACCACATCGTGTCCTTGTGCCTCGGTAATTTCTTGAAAATTCAAAGATTGAAATTTTGTCTTGGCCAACAGTGTCCCAGACTTAAACCCCAGCAAAAATGTACATGAAAAAAAGAACCCCACAAAACACCGTAAATTCAAAATTCAGATGATTTGTTTAATGTTTTAAATGACATTTGGGACCTATTAGATGAACAGTGTGTGTTGTTGTTAACTAATACTTTGCTTGGACGAATCAACACTATGAGGAGAGTACGTGATGGCCATGCGCAGCATGAACTTATGTATTGTTTCCAATAAAATTAATTATATCAGCTGAAGGATGAGTACTTTTCTCTTTATTATGTTTGCAAGAATAATATTTGCAGTGACGTCCGTTGGCTGCTGGTTCTGGGCATACTTTTAGAAGCAAAAATGTTATGCCTTGTAACAAAATCTTCCTTAGGAAACAAGCTTCTCCTGGTTTATAGTTTGTTGAGAAAAAAAAAGATTTTATGGTAAAAAATGGCTCTATAAAAATGTGAAAGAACTTTTGGAAATGACTGTATAGATGACATTTTAGTGAAAAATATCATGAGGAAAATACTACTCATAAAACATGACTTTAAACTCCCTCTTTGTACATCCATAATGAAGACAAAATCAAAACGACATGACAGATTTCTTTCAATTAAGACAAAGACGGAAAGACACAGACAATCTTTTGTACCAACCGGCATTTGACTTTTAAATAAGACAAATTAAAAATTTTACAGCTAAACTTGATTATTTAAAAATTTCTAGGTCATTAAATATATACAAATCTGTGCCTCTATCTGCTTTTTTTAAAAGAGAAGAAATTGTGATCACTATACACATTTTTTATACAAATTTTTAATGTGTCCAGATCTATATAATTATATTGAATAATTTTCATGTGATTTTTAATGCCTATTAAATTTACAATATTAGCTATTTATTTACCGTTTTTTGTTTTTTTTTATATGTCTGTGAGACAAATTTCCTCTTTGGGGACGAATAAAGTCATTTGAACTTGAATTTGAATTTGAATACGAGAAACTTTTATTAAGTACTTCAAAGTTACCTCAGCAAGCTTTGTTTTTCACAAGAAAGCTTAAATCAATAGTATTAAAATAACAGCAAACTCTTAGGTAAATAGTTTTCATTATCATTTTCAACAAGCACTGTTCTGATCTTATATAAACATACAATTTTGTAATCATTCCCTATGCAGACGCGGCGACAGCTGAGCGAGCACTAAAAGTTTATAAAAGAGTGAGTCATCGGTGTTTCTAAGAGTTGCTGAAAAATCACCACTCTAAGAGACTTGCCGTTCTATTCAAAAGACCAATATTTGGCAAAATTAAAAATTTTTAAGTTTTAAAGTTTTGCATTTTTGGACAATGTTAGTTAAAATACAATTATCCACATAGTCATAATTCAAAAAATTGAAAAGGAATGAAAAGTATAAGCAACTGAAATTTTCAAGACAGCAGTATGTGAGGCCCAGCCAGTCCAGTTATAAATTGAAAGGCAGTGTATGTACTCTCTTCACACCACTAATGGTAGCTACGGGGTGACCATCGAGCCTGGCTATGGTAAGAATGAAGGATAGTACAGTCGCCGCCACTTAGCGTCACGGTGGATAGCGTCACTTTTCGGTTAAGGGAACGCTAAACGGCTGTGACATAATTTGTCCCATATAAAAGTCACTGGATAGCATCACGGCGTTCTGCTTAGTGTCACGTCCATTGATTGAAGGATGAGAAGAATTTTCTTCCAAATTTTGAGAGATTACCCAAGCCATGCAAAAGTGACCTAATAAAGGCAATCGTGATGTTACACTGCTTTATGATGGGTATGCCACCATGCTGCCTGGTCTTTCCTGGCTGATTGGGTATAAATGTTCAAACAAAGGGGCAGAGTACTCAAGCTGGACAATTCCATGCCAGAAGGGGACAATTAATTCACACCTCTTGCAAACCAACAAATGAATCCAACCACAACCCCTGAGTCTTATCTCATCTTACGCAACCTGCGGTTAGAAAAGACAAAGCTTGTCTGGTAAGTGCAATTTTATGAGTCTACTCTTATGCGAGATAAATACTTTCCACTCTGTGAAAAGCAGGACGGGGGAGGTGATTGTCAACTAGATGTCTGGTGGGATTGGATTAATAGACATGGAAACAAAAAAAAGGACAATTGCACTCAAACTATAACAACACAGCGGGATCATTTGTCCCATCGACCTGCCCAAAGACTACATGGTGGCAATTCCCGTAATCCCCATTTCACTTTAAAAAAAAAAGAAGCAAACAAAAAACAAAAACCCAGCAACAACAACAAAACAAGAACAGCAACAACAACAACAAAACAAGAACAGCAACAATGCAATGATAAAATTTAATTTAAAAAAAGATAATAATAATTCAACACACTAAGTCAGTTTATATCATGATCAGGGGAAGTAAAGACTACTACATTACAACATAGGTGTTATAAACACCAAAAAGACCTATCACGGTGGCTCATCTTACCAAATGGATAGCGTCACACTGCGGTAACGTCACGGTGAAACCGTGTAACAGACACCGTGCCACTAAGCAGCGGTGACTGTACCAGGATAACCAGAGCCCTTTCCAAAGATGCCCAGCCCCATACATCTATGAAGTTATTCAAACTAAAAAGCAGCAATAAAGTTGTTAAGTTAACGTAACATTCTGATTGCCTCTCAAACAAAAGATCAAGGAAGCTGCTGAGGCATCTCAATTCGATTCAAGTGAAAAAAGGTTCACCTGATTGACTGCTATCTGACAAAAGAGCTTGTGCAAATGGGAGGACCAACTGCCAACTGCGTGAAACAAGGAAACTTGCCCCTAGACACTTTGAATTTGGTGCCTTATTTAAATTAAATTGACGAACCACCACCTGTTACAATGGTTTCAATAGCTTTAAGACAACTAATTTATCATTGTCCGTCAAACATAGGCCTAGTTATAATTTCTATCGTTGAACAAAAACACTGTAGGAGGAGGAGCAGCAGCAGAAGAAGAAAAAGAAGAAGAAAGAGGAGGAGGCAGAAGAGGAGGAGGAGGAGGAGGAAGAGGAGGAAAGAAGAAGAAGAAGAAGAAGAAGAAGAAGAAGAAGAAGAAGAAGAAGAAGAAGAAGAAGAAGAAGAAG
>JAOYNN010313041.1:0-10066 GCA_025770095.1 Goniobranchus kuniei
GAAGAAGAAGAAGAAGAAGAAGAAGAAGAAGAAGAAGAAGAAGAAGAAGAAGAAGAAGAAGAAGAAGAAGGCAGGAAAGACTAACAATAAGAAGCAACAGTTGTTACAACGTGCAACATGTTTTTTGCCATTTCCACTTCAAAGATCATATCTTTCTCTTTGTTCTGTACAAATACATAGTCTTTCAAAAAAAAAATGGCAGTTTTTTATGCAACCCATGGTGTAAACACAGGAAGAACATTTTTATTCTCATGTGACGCTATTATATTGTCATTCTTTTTAACCTACCATCCTTTTCTTTTGAAGCAAAAAATAAACTGGAAAGAATCCAAAGTGTTAAATTGTCAACTGCTGTTCGGTCGAGCAGATAAAAACTTAATTGTACAACTAGCTGTAGATCTCATTCTTGCTTAAGGCAGCAGTGTTGAAAACTGCTTGATAACTAAATGGTTAATAACCTGAGATAGCCAGTACGTTTCTTGTGAAATAAGATAATGAATCACTGAGGATTATAGATGCAGTTGTTATGAATGTTTTATTAAATTTACTTTCTTTCGATATGGTAGGAATTAATTCCTAGGAATTTCTGTGCAAAGATAACAAGAGAAGAATTGTCAGAAACTTGCTGCTTTTCTCTTAGTATCAAAATATGTATTATTGTGTAAAATCAAAAGCATCTTCTTAATGTTTCATCAACTGTTTTGCACTATTTCATTGCCTCATTAATAGATTGGTTGATAGTTTGTGTTAAATCTCTCTTCTTTCCCTAGTCATCATGCCACTGCTGGCAGATACCCCCTTAGTTGATGCTGTGTATACTGGTCATGGGCCAATCTTGTCAATTGATCATGATCTACTTTCCCATTTTCATCACTCCTTTGTCTTTTGTGTATTTCTTTTATGTACCTCCCTTGCTTGGTGTCCATTTTAACATTATCTTGGCCCATCATGCATAGAGGAATATAACAACATAAAGAGAAAGACGAGTAAGAATATTGGAAATGAAGTGTGTTTAAAAACTGATCAGCATTACATGCAGAGACCATATAACAAAGGAAGAGGTTTATTAAGAGATGAATTCAGCAGAAAATTGGGCCATACATGGATATCCCCCCTCTAATTAAAAGCCAGAAATTGAAACGCTATTGCCAGTTTTCAAGATCAACTGCTTCCGTCCAAAACAATCCTAAAAGGCACAATTCATGATGGAAAAAGAAAAAACAGACTGGAAAGAAAAATGGGAAGATAACATCAAAGAATGGACTTGGCGAGCTGAGATACCTTGAGGATGGTAGAAAAAAAAAAAAAGGAGTGGAGAAGGATTTCATAAAATCTTCACAGTCCATCTTGGGCTATTCATTGTAGACAAATGTCATGCTCATTGTCCTCTCACGTACTTCACTTTTATTGTTGTATATTATGAGTATATCTATCCTCCTAAGTTTAAGATCAATATCTCTTTCTCGATCTTATTTCCTCTTGTGATGACTAATAGACATCTTTCCATACTACTGTGTGATATTTCCAGCTGTCTATCCTGGTGGGTTTTTTTTTTTTTTTAGTGCACATGGATCTACTTGATTGGTTTTTGCTGGTAGAATGACTAGGTCCCCTACAAGTTTTCTTTTCAATCAAGTTTTCTTTTCAATCATATTGGTATGATGTTATATTTCAGAAACTGGTTATATTCTCTGTAGTGTTTCCTAATTGGAAATATCAGGTTGTTTGAATTGAAATATCAGGTTGTGCAAATTGAAATATCAGGTTGTGCTTGAAATTTTGAGGAAGCAAAACTTTTTGAATGAAGGCATAGAATATGTTAAATGCACCCGATATTTAATCAAAAACAATTTGGGCTTGTGATGAACTTATTGTAATAATAATATTCATTATGTAATATTTAAATCACACTATGAGACATTATTTTGGGGGATGTAAGGTTAAGAAGGCCCTGACATTTTTTTCTTCCTGTAACATCACAGCTTGCTCTTGGAAAATTTATGTTGTCTGTGCAAAGTGAATTTTAAAAAATGGCAAAACAACCCAGATATTAGAAATATATATGTCTTTATCATGAGAGCTAGAACGTTGAAAAAAAACAACAACAACGAACAGCAAAAAACAAAACAAAAAACCTTTTGCTTTGTAATGTGATGTAACAGATTTATCACTCCTTGTGGCTGCTTTAACATTGTTGTTTATTGCCATTTTATTTTTGTATCCACTGAACTTTGACGTAACCTCATCTGTATCTGTATATTTCATACCAAATTATTTTATTGTTATCTTTGTTTTGCAATTTTTACTTGAAATAGTATATGCAAGATGACATAGTTGTATTCAGATACTTCTTTCAGTCTGCTTTGCTGTACTTGCTATCTTTGTAGTAACGGTATTGCTTATTCTTTTGATTTACAAAAGAATGGAAGGCTGTCAGTCAGTAGTAATTCTAATTGAATCTACAACTGGGAAACATATTTTGTAACATCGGTTTCTTAACTGATGAAAATATGCATCTGCCATCCATTTGTGACTTTTGTGTGTATGTTCTTCTTTTTGTTTCTCTATTTGTCAGTTGTGTCTGTCTTGGAATGTTTTTTGTTTATTGTTATTGTATGCTTTGACATTACTGTCACAGTGCTTCTCCCTGAATTTGAAATGCTGCTTCTTTGCTCATCTTGCAGGGTTTTCATATTGTCATTCTTCAGTATTGTTGAATTCTAATGTTGCTGTTTTGATTGAAAAGATAAAGTTGTCAAATATTCCTCTTTGTATATACTTATTTGAGTATTTCAAAAAGACATAAACATTAAAAGTTCTCTTTTACTTTCTATTTCACACCTAAGTTGGAGACATGTTTTTGCACTTGTTTTGTTCATTCTTTGTTTTCTTTTCTATAATAACATGAAGTAATTTTGCAAAGATGAATGTGCAACGATCCTTTTTCATTATTTGTGTGACTGAAACAATGGCCGATGAAAATGTTCTCCTAAGAATTAGATCAAGGTGAAGAAGTAGATTTGAATCTTTACTATAGTTTAGATTTAAATTGAAGATTTTACAGCTGGAATTAGAAAGGATGCAACAAGAGGAGGGCATGAGACTGTCTTTTGATTCAGACTTTGATTTTGATTCACACCTCCAGATGTTTCTGGTTTAATCAGAAGTTTGTTCACCGAGTTCTTATTAGAGCTCATATCACAGAATTTATAGAAAATCTGATCAAGAAATAGCTGAGAGGAAAGTGGTTTGCATTGGTACTATTTGTAAATATTCTGTAGGCTTAAAAGGGACATTTGTGGTCTACATTACAGAATGAAACCTCTTGCCAACTGCTTTATACATATTTAAAGCATGCGATGAAGGTGTGTTTATGTACACTGAGAGCTATAATAATTTTATTTTGAATACTGGTAGTATATTTGTATACTAGTTCAAAAACATTTTTAAAAAAATTGTACTCTCATCACTTCACTGTAGTTGTGTATTACATGGTCACATTTTGTGTGTTCATCTGCCTAACTTTTTGTTCCATTATAAGAAAAGTAATGTGGAATTACTATACATTTATACCTTTACCGATTGAACTTTTAAAAATTGTCTAGAGGTACAAAGATCTCAGATCTGTAACCATTTTATAGGGCAATTTGTAGATTTTAAATTTTGCCTCTATCAAAGAGGGAAATATCCCAAACAAAAGAAACTTCTTTCTTCTTCTCTATTAGGCTATTGCAGTTGACAGTTTCACACCAGATGCTACTGGACTAGACTTTTATTGCAAATTGATGATTTATATTATTCTTCTCAAGAGTGATAATTTCTTTTCCTTTTAGATAGTAATTTTACTTTTATATTTTGATCTAATATTTTTGCACTTTCTTTCTTAACTTTGGAACTGCTTTTATTTTAATTTGAACAATATAATCTGATTAACAGAGAGTTTTACCACTTGAAACTTTGTATATTATATATTTAAAGGACCTTGCTGCAGCTATGAGGGGTACAGTTTAATCACTACAGAATGTATATGATTACTAAAAACTCATCTATAAACGGTATAATTTCATATCAACTTTGCCATGATCATTCTCTCGTGTGGTAAATCCATTTCATTTTCTTCAGTATCATTATCATATTAGCCTTCAATACCCCGTTCCCCACTCCCACTCACCCACCCAACCCTTAAAATGTATGTCATAGTTTATCTCATAATGAAAAGAGCCCATAAATACAAAACAAACAAACAATCTCATAACTCATTTCAGATGTGACCGTATTTGAAATTTCTATTTTCTTATTGAATTTCATTTTTCTTTTGCATTTCACTTGAATGTAATATGAGATTTTAAAAACTGAAATTTGAAAGCACAAGATTTTACTGAAAGCATGGATTTTCCGTAAATTGATTTTAGATCAGCTTTGATGAGATGTTGTGGATTATCTTCTAAGTGGGGAGAATCCTTATAATTTTAGTATCAGTGATTTTGGGATAATACCATCTGATGGATTTTAATGCTTATTTTAGTCCAAATGGTTTAAAGCGTATTGGATTTGTGTGACTAATGTCTCAGCTTGTGCTAATCCATGATTAAGTGAAATACTCATGGCTTGCAGAGAGAACAAAAAGAAAACAACAACAACAATTGTTTTTCTCTTTGTAGCAGAAACAGAAAAAATGAAGAATTCAGTAAGTTTTGTGGCAAGACCAAAATATATGTAAAATCTCGCCTGTACATTTTATGTCTGACGATGAAAAGCTGGAGATTTAAGGTATTAAAAAAGAAGAAATTTTTTAAGTGTCTGCATTTGCCTTTTGCACATGTGTCTGTTTATGTGTCTGGATGAATATGTGTGCTTTATTTAGAAATATGGTTAATATCAGGTACACAAGTTGGGAACAATTAATGAATGTAAAGCTTTACATATGCTCAGCTATGAAAACAACAAAATGACAAAAACAAAAAGGCTTATCATATTATTGTGACCAGTGATGATCTGACATGCACATTTTCACAAAGTGTATTTCATCAATATTCATACATACTTTACCTTCAGCACGGATGAGAGTGCGACAGAAATGATTCTCAAATCCCAAGAATCATATGCCAATATGTGTGGCCACTTGTCCCTGGGCACTCCAAGAGATGCCTTTATTACAGCCCTGTGTAAGGCGTCCCTGCCACCACACTACACCCTCACCATTCTTAACTCACAGAATGCTGCTGCTCACCAGAAAGGTTTGTCTGTCAGGGATTATTGGTGATGAAAACTTTATATATTTATTATCTTTTTCGTTGTTCTTATTATCATGGTAAGGGTTGTTGCAGCAGGTCACCTCTTTCTACAGGCTTGCAGTATTTTTATTTTTAGCAAGGGTTTTACACTGGAGGTTTTTCTTGATGCAATCAAGCCCATTGTGAAGGAAGGTATGGTAGGAACTACTCTTTACCTGGACAGAGATTGTCAGCCAATTCTTACGGTTTCCATCTGCCAAGGGTAGCTTTGACATGTGCTACTTGCATTTGAGGCCCCTTTCACTTTATTGTTCCTCTACAATAAGGCCAGGAATTTTAATTCTACCTGTGAGAGACTTAAGGAGCCACAGTAAAAAGTAAAATTTTCACTAGCCGCCATCACCTGCTGGGCTTTAACCCAGCCATTTGGCTTAGTGAGTGAATGTCATGCCCACTACACTACAGTGCTCCCTTGCTTTTTGTATCATGTTCCTTTATTTGAGATTCATTTTTGCTGAGTGCATTAAAATATACTTGAGCACTGCTGTGTGAGTTAATGACAATTTATTTGGAAAGACTCTTGAATCCATTTCCTCCACTCTTCCTAGAAGTAAAATGGGAAACAGCTGTGTTGGGGAGTGAACCTTTAACCCCCCAAGTCCCCTTGTTCAGGGGTTGATCAGTACCACTTGGTCTCCTTTATGCTATAGAAATCAGAGAAGAGTTCTATTCCATGGGTTTTTATTGTCTTAAATGTACTTTAAACATGATACTATAAATGGAGTAACTTGCAAGTTATGTAATGACACTAATCTCTAGCTGAGTGGAGAGAAAAATTGAGAACATTGTTACTCTCATTTAGAGCTGTAGAAGTAAGGTATTTGTAAATGTCCACATCCCAAAATGTATTTAAAAAATCTTTTAGATCTACCAAATGAAAGGAAAGACTTTTTTACCCTATTCTTGTAACGACCAATTTAAAACATTTGTTAAACCAAGGGGTTGGAAATTGATAAGATTGAAAGACATTTAGATCTCCCTAAGCCTTGTGGAAGCTGTGACTAAGTACAATATGACACTGAGTTTGGATTACTGGTTTCTGAAAAAAAACAACCCAACATAACAATATGTAAATACTTCAGCTTTCTGGTGAATCCAATTCTTTGGTTTTTTTCTTTTCTTTCCTCCCTTAAATAAAATCAGTGAACAATTTTTCCTCTACCAGAGTTTTGTCACAAAATGGATGTAATAGATTGTTTTTTTTCAAAATTGAATAACTTTTTCTTTTTCTGTGATTTTAACAGCCATTCTTTAACTGGATAATGATTTTTTCATTTTTTTTAAAGAATTTATTTGGGTATATATTCCCTAATGAGATGGCATAGTAAAAATAAGAAACGAAAGCAATATTAGATTTCTTCTCCTGTGATGAAATAATGGTATAGTTGAAAATGGAAAAAAAAAAAAATTGAAAACATACTGGAATAAGAGCCGAACAGCTGTGTATGATTACCCAAATTGCATAGAAATAAATGTAAACAAGACGTCATAAAACAGGCTCTCTCACCCTCTATGCAGGCCTTAGTCGCTCTACAAGTCAAGACAGCACAGGTACAGGGAGTGGAGAATCTGTGGAGAGAAGTCAGGTTGTTGCTGTGGGAACAGCTTTGCCCACAGCCAATCTTCCAGCTGGGACACATCAAGGTCAAGTCATGGTATGTTTTGCGTTTCTTTCTCTGTCCTCAGTACATTTTGACCATGGTGGACTAAGAATTAGTATATTCAAAGGGAGGTAATGTTTTGTCTATGGCTTATACCGTCATCATGGTTGAAAAGGTTCTGGTAAGGCTTGTCTTAGATAAGTATTCTGACTTTCATATTTTACTGCAACTTTTTCCCCACTATTTTTCATATTTCATATGAAACATATATTATATAGAGACATTTCATAAGTATATGATTGCTCTTTCTGTATTATATTTAAATCTAGCTGACAGCCAAGAATATCCAAGTGATGAGAGCACTGTTGAGCTTGGCTCATTGCCATGGTGACATTTTGGGAAGCGCCTGGCACTTGGTTCTGACTACTTTGCAGGTAAATCAGCTGGAAAAATCAACTTAGACTTTGTTAATCATCACAGGTGATAAATTGAGCCATAGAAAAGTTTGGAAAAACAACATTGAGGGAATAGGGTTTGAAAATTAATGACTGATGTTGCCTTCTTTGGAAGTTACTCCTTGTAAAAAAGTTGGAGTAAACATAGCATTTATATAAAGCTCATAATATCCACTGTGTAGCTTACTATGCTTTCCAAAGATGTTTCACCCCCTTGATTGACAGCAAAACAGAATACGTAGAGCAAACTTTCTGCTTATGCATGAATAGATTATTGCAGACAAGGCCAAGAAGAAGAAGATGATACAATGAAAATGGGGTGTGCTTATGAGCCAGACCATGTCAGCAGTGCCCAATCTCACCATGTGTCAAACTTGAAACTTACAATGGTGAATGTCATCCTACTTCATTTTTCCTGAGCTGTCCTGCCACTAGCACCATTATATCCTGATGCTCCTTTTCTTCAAAAGATTAAGTTTGACCATGACCGTAAAATTTCCTTATGTTATACTAAACAGCTCCAATGAAAATAATCCTGGTACATAATCAAACTATCTCACATGTCATCTAAAACTGTAAGCCTACTGAACGATGTTTAACAATGGACAGAAAAAAAATGATGAAGCATTTTAGTTTTTTTTCTCGAGGATATGGCGCGTGGCTTCATGTTCTCATATAATACTGGCTGTTTTAGTATGTCAATCTGCATTTATTAAAATATTGTTGGTTTGACTGTTTTATCCTTGGGGTTGGTGATTCCTATTGAATTTTCATGATCTGGAAGGTGGAAGAGACTATAATAATCTACAGCATTCTATTTTTGATATTTTTACTATTATACTCCCAAATTCTTCTTCTTGTTCTTCATATTTCAAGACTGAGACTCAATATGACCCAGCCTGATGGCCCTGTGGAAGAGCATCTGTCTTGAAATTGGGAGGTTGCTGGTTTGAACCTGGGTCGAGTCACACCTAAGACTTTACAATTGGCATTTCATTAACTGTCTCTCTTGGCGCTTAGCATTGTGAGAACAGTTCTAAAACTGGTTGGCCCGGTGTCAGTATACTGTGACAGATTGAGTCATTTGAGTTGTACTGAACCTTGTGGCTCATGTGTGGTAGCACATAAACATGTCAAGATAGCACTGGCACTGAGATAACCTATGATGATCAACTGATACCCTCAACAACAAATTACACAACAAGAGGGCACAATCAACGCTACCATATACCATACTCGAGGACTAACAATCATCAACAGTCCTTCTTTCCTCTGCCATCCGGTTGTGGAATGACCTACCTCAAACAGGAGTCTGTCAACATGACCTGAATACATTCAGAAAACCTTAAGAATTTTCCAACCCATATTGAGTGTTTTAGACGTCCTGAGTTCATGTGATGTTCTGATTCTTGTAGTCTTCTGCGACAAGACACTGAAGATGTAATGCAGAAAATCAGAAGATTGAAGAAGATGTAGAAAAGTGACATTAAACCAATAAAATAGCTAACTGACTAAATCAGTATGACTTCTAGCGTGTATGTGTGGTTGAAGTTACCTATTTTGTTGCTTTATGATAATGCTATTTGCCTACGAAACATTTTAAAATCTGTCCAAGCTACTGCTGCATTTGACAGAAAGCAGCATCTTGTTCCATGATCTTTTATTGTCCAGGGGGAATAATGAATGTAACTGACTATCAATTCTGCTTATTAACAAGGTGTAAGTAAGTGTTATTGCCTGACTGTTTAGTTTAATATGATGTTGGTCCAGTGGTATATCACTGAGATTGGGACAAATAGTTTCCTTTTTCATCTTCCTTTTGGAGTACATGTGAATGTGAGCTTTTATATAGCGATAAATCTGCTAAATGTGCTCAAAGCTCATCACAAGTGTTCCCCGACAGGCTTTTTTCCAACCAAATACCTTCTCAACTCCATGTGGAGTATACAGAGATGCAGCCATTTTAGAGGCGCAGTTGCTCTAACATACTAACAAGATCCTCCGCTACCTAGGTCGGGTACTGAATAACACATGAATGGGGTGAGGAATATGTGTGTGAATAGCCTTTCCCAAGGACTAAACAGTACCACGCCTGGGCCCGGATTCGAACCCAGAACCTTGCGCTTATGAGTCCAACATGAGTACATGAATCTACAGTTATAAAAAATATATTTGTCATGAATATGTTTGTCCAAGCAAAATGACCATGAGACAGCTTGCTTTGACATTAACTATTTTCAAAACTAAACATTTTCTTTACTATTAAAGTTTATTTTCAGCATTATGAATGAGAAGAAATTAACGTCAAATACCGAAATTATTTTCTTCCTTGCCATCATCAGCACTTGGTGTGGATATTGGGTCTGAAGCCATCCACTGGTGGAAGTTTGAAAGCAGGCCAGCAGATAAGTGATAGCAGTAATAGTGTCATCACAACGGCTGTCATGGCAGACTTGCCTGTCTTGGCATCTATGCTCTCCAGGCTCTTTGAAAGGATGGCGCGTTTGAGGGGGGAATACAACAATGTCTCTTTTATCTCATCATCCGATGTTTGGATCGTCGTAGTTGAATAGTCGTAGGTTTTCTAGTTTATTACGTTTTACCGGGGAGAGACTGTGTACATAGCCAATATTTGGCCCCATCCTCTTCGGTGGAGTTTGTAGGGCATGCTGTGTAGAAGTATTTCTACAATCTTTAGTTACTGTGGGCATAATAG
>JAOYNN010313152.1:0-15710 GCA_025770095.1 Goniobranchus kuniei
GGTATATATATATATATATTACATACATACATACATACATACACACAGAAAAGACTATTGGCTTATAAAACATCATGGGAAAATGAAATTTTAAATTTCAAAGAATTACTCACACATCATGTTATGCAATTCTTTTCTTTGGAAATCTTTTGCCAGACATTCTGTTGAAGGTTGCTGAAGATTGAAAAATAGTTTTTATATAGCACTTTCCACCGTTATACTAACAGTCTATAAGTGCTTTACAATACTTTATCCCCTAGCAGGCATACCCCCAGGGGAATACACAGTAAAGTGTAGCTCATTCTGCACAACAATACCAGCCTATTGCTAGGTACTCATTTAAAACCTCAGTTGAGTGAAGCAATTAGTGTAAATGTTCTTGTTTAAGAAAAAAACAACGCAAGTAGTCGTTGGCAGGAATCGAACCAAGGACCTCCTAATCCCGAGCCGAAGCCTTAATGATAGAGCCATACTTATCCTTGTCTGCTGTAGTAGATGCACCATATTATAAGCAAGGATTTGCTCTCACTTGCAAGAATAACTTTTCCTAAGTTGCCAATGAAAATTTTATTTTCAATAAATTGTTGATGACTTGTTTGGATGAAGAATTTGGTTAGATTGGTGACACAATGCAACGAATACAAGTCAAATGAATTGAATTGAACGTTTATTGCCATATGTAACAGGTCACAGTGGAAATTGATTTGGTGTCGATCAGACAAACGAAGAAACAAAAATAATGAGACATTTACGATAGCAAAGTTACATCAATAAAACGAAATGGGTAATTATATACAGACTCCATAAACACTCTCTCTCTCTCTCTCTCTGTCTCTTCCATGCATGCATACTCAAACCCCACCTCTGTCGTCGACACAAGTTTGTATGCCACAATACACACCTCGCCAACATCCAACCAATAGACCACCCCTTCAAATACAAGTCTCAAGTTTAACTCAGGTTCAGTCATGACTAAACAAATACATGTATTCATGTCTGCTTTGACAACAAACCTCACCACAGTTGGGTAAAAGCTGTGGGCATATCTACATGTTTTTGTTTTTATGCTACAATATCGCTTTTTAGATGGCAGAAGATCATAAAGTGGGTGTTTTGGATGTTGTGCATCAGCAATAAATGGAATGAGGAAGGTAGCCAAGATCATGGCCAGGATTATTTACCTACTCCCCATCTAGCCAACGCACTTCCACAAAAGCAAACAGACACATGTGTGCACATGCAACAACAAAAAATTCTTAACTTTTGAAATAAGCTAAAATTAACTAAATTCACGCACCCCAGGGTTTTTGGGATCGCTGATTTCAAAATTTACATCAAAAATCAGATTTTAGTGAGTAAATTTGGATTTAAATTTCTACATCTCCCTGTGAGTACTACTCACCATTTCCGGTCGAGCGACGATGTCAGTGACGGTGATTACCAGCCGACTGGCTTGACATGATGTCCATAGTCAGTACAAAATTCGCTACATGGTGCGATTTTTAAATTCTACCTACAACTGTGGTACGTCTAACTTGATCTATGGAAATGATTACAGAGATGTATAGGCATGCGTTTTTGGTCCGTTTAAGCGCGTAATTTAGATGTAAATAAAACGGACAAGAAATAAGTTTCATGGAAATTGGGCACATCTTAGCATCCAGTGTCTAAGTCGAGTCAGATGAAGATGAGAGGCAGTAGAGGGGGAGAAGGACATTCCTTTTGTTGTTTTCTTTCTTACCGGCCAGCACCAGATGTACCCTACCAGCAGTAAATGAACAACGAGGTGGAAGTAGAGTGAGTGGCGAGAACTTTTTTGACCAGGAAGAAAAAAATCTCTTGTTATTTACAAGATGGCCATCCACAAACTCTCGTTAAATCCAATGATTTATTCTGAAGAACAAGAAGGATAAAAAACAGGGATTGAAAAATGTCTTGTTATTCCCGAGTTCTTGTTATTACAGTTGTCGTTATTAATGGACCCTACTGTGTATACATCATGCATCTTAAGCAAAATCTGTGAGTTCACTTGATAATTACATTTAGATCATTACTGTGGGGGAGATAACACCACATCAAGAATAAAATTCAACATATGCAGGTGCTAGAGAGTTTCAACTGAAAACAAACATGATCTTGACCATTAAGCTTATCCACAGTGTTCAATGTCATTGATTTCAGGAATAGGAGACGATCATACTGACAGAAATCAGTGTGACAACCAGATGTACATTGGATTTACCATAGCATTTATTACTTTTATTTGAAATCAAATAGAAAATAATACGATTCAGCGAGTTAAGCTTTATTTGTGACAACAGGTACATCAATTCATTTTGAAATACAGGAAACATGACTCCCTAATGAGCCTTCAAAAGTAATCTCATATCAATCTAGCACATGTCTGAAAAATAAAGCATTTATTCATGTCCAGCCAATGTACACACTGTAATTTTCAGTATAAGTTACCCTTAGCAGGCCGACTCTCCATAGATGGCACGTGGCATTCTGCATGTCTCAAGTGAGATCAACAAAAGTGAACTTAACAATTTAGAGTACCACCCTCCATAAGCAACTCATCACAGCCTTCATAAAACTGGGTGTGTTGAATTGTCACACAGCTGTTCTTTGTGCTGTGTGCACTGTCAAGATGGACACTTCTACAAAAAGAAAATTTTTGAAATTATGAGAGATCTGCCACTTCTTTGGGACCCCAAAAACCTTGTATCTCAACAAGGATAAACTTCTGGGGGTTTTTTCTTTCTCTTTTTCTAAATCTTTTTAACTCACTGGAGACATTTACTGTACCTGTGACGAGATCGCCAATAGTATCACTGAAGATGTTTCCCATACCCCTGATGTGATAAACATTGAAAATGTTTTATGCCAACTTGGGACGGATTCCGCAATCCCTGCGTGACGGCATTAATGTTGTGTTTTTTTAGCCCTCGCTTCTCGCGTAGAGGCTGCGTGAGCTGGCCCGTACTGTTGCTAAGCCTCTTGTTTACATGTGTGCCAAGTTTCACTTCACTAGGGGGAATAGTTTTTGATAGACCGACCTCTTAAAACGTTTTGCCACTTCTAGTTCTATTCAAGAGTCAGAATCCAAGTCTGAGACCTATGATTATGATTCTGACAAGGAAAGTTCCATGCCCAACAGAATTATTGCACGGCAAATCAATAAATGATCAGCTAGAGAACTTGCAAACCTTTTTTTGAGTGTAGTTTTTAGTTTCCAATCATTTCAATGCTTTACAGTAGAATCCAGATATATCGAGGTCTATTAAGTCAACTTTTGGCGTAAGCTCGCGTCCTCTCTCTCTCTCTCTCTCTCTCTCTCTCTCTCCCACCTTTCTCACTCACTCACTCTCTTTCTTCCCTCTCCTGTGTGGAGAATTTCTTTGCTTACCAGTCACTGAAGACTTAGGCATGCCCCAACCCGTAACCCTATTCCTGGCCATGGCTGTAATAATAAAGTAGGCCTATGTAAATTAAAATAAGAATGTCTAGGTCATCTAGATTTCCAGAAAATACTGGCATTTGAATTTTTATGAGAGCACCCATGTGATTGTGTGTATGAGTGTGTGTGTGTGTGTGTATGCAAGTTTACGTGTGAGCAAGCACGAATGCGTGCGCCTGGAATCTATGGGGCTTTGTTCCACCTGAACGTAATGTAGGCCTAACAATGGAGTGCAAAGTCTCCTAATCGACATGTCGACAACACGTCAACGATGACTAGATCTACCGTTACGGGTTTGACTTACATAACGAGAGAGAGAGAGAAACAATGGAATCACGGAGGGGCTGGGCTTTGTCCTGTCCTTATCAAGGGAGGTAACAAATTTAATAGTACAAAAAGTATTTTCCTATGTTCCCCTTCAAATCTACTGCAATCTCTTATGTCGACTTTCTCTTTACTCGGCCTGATTTCAATGGTCACAGCAATGTCGACTTAAGCGGGTTCTACGGTAAGTTAAACTACAAAGAGCCCTTCAGCAACACTACATTCAGATACATAAATAATCTTGGTCAAGTCTGTATTATATTATTATAAGAATAGTTCAATGCAAATAGAGATTCTTAAACCTACTTTTTAACAGCTCATCAAAAGAGTTTTAAAGATTCTGAGAGCATTTAATGAAAGTTACCTTGAATGGAGATTTGCTGACATGTTGATCAGCAAAGGTGACATTGACAATGTAGTTTCCAGGTTTGGATGGCACATAAACGCATTCATATACATCATCCTCTTTAGGCACACTCATGATCTGGCATTTCTCTTCAATGCCACCTGTGATAAAAAAATACACATGGACATTGTAATTTTGACAGAGTATCAAAGCCTACGTATATTGTTTAGTAGAGACAAATAACATGAATTCAGAGGAAAGTTTTAGATTCAGATTTCATTACAGCTTTATACCCCAGCCTCATCCGACCCCCCTTTTTCCCTTTCCTCCTTTTTTTTTCTTTTATTAAAAAAAATTATTTTTTTTTCAAATTGTGGAGACCAGGAAAAAGGTCAACTGTGATATCCTGTTGTTTTTTTGTTTTGTTTTTCAAAGATTTGCCCTTCCCTTTACATTCTTCAATTCAGTTTAACTCAAATTGATTGCATCAACTAAGATGAGTAAGATCAGAAATGTTTTTCCATACCAATCTGTCTATTATGAAGGTTCAACAAACTTGTGTAAGCTTAATTCTGTCCTTTCTTTTACATTGTCCGTCTTCATTAATTGTTGTCAACCTTTCCCCCTTTTACCATCTGCGTTCCTTCTATTCCCCTTTCATTATATTTTCAGGTCTAGTGATGTGTCGTGTCTGAAATCTTAAATTTTCTCCCATATTTTCATGAGGTGCTTCATCGAATGACGTCGGCCATCATCTCTCTCCAACCATCATGATCACGCCCAGCTCTGAGCAAGTTCTTCACGCTTTTTTTTCTTTTCTCCATCCATCTGACAACTTTCCAGAATCTTTTCTCGTTTCTTTCCTCTTGCCCCCCGTCCATCTACTTTGCCAGTGTTCTAGAGACATGGCCTATAAAACAGGCCTGTCTCTTCCTAATCTTGTTCATCATCTCTCTCTCCATGTCAGCTTCCCTAAAAATTTTCTATATTTGTCTTCCTTGCTGTCCATGGAATTCTAAGCATTCTTCAGTAGAACCACATTTCCATTGTATCTAATTTCTTTACCACTTGTTTGTTTATTGTCCATGCTTCATATCCATACATTAAGATTGGTTCAATGCAGCATTGTAAGGTTCTCTTCTTTGTTTTCATTGACAGGGATTTATTTGTCAGTAAGTTCTTCATTCTTCTAACTGTGGTTTTTCCTTGTAGCACCCTTGATGATGTTTCTATTGTACATTTACCTTTAGATGAAACACAGGTACCCAGGTATTTGAATTTAGTTACCTTGTGTTTCAATTGTGATTCAATATATTGCCATTTTTCATTATATGGTTCTAAATAAATTGTTCTAAACATACAAACTTTCAATTTCATGTTTTGTCTGTTTTCATTTTCTTCTTTAACACTTGAACAAGTTTCCAATTTTCCTTTGGCATTTTGCCAGCCTATTAGACGTATAGGTTCTTCAACAGAACAAAAGTTTTTAAAAAAATTTGCTTAGCTTATTACAAAAATGAACAAGATAAACTTTTTGACTTGTTTTTGTTTTACCAAGACAAAAATTTAAACGTCAGCATCGGCAAAGAAATTGAATAATGATTACTTTAAGGACTAGTTTCCTTGATTCTTTACAAGATTAAAAGTATAATTACCTGGTCCAAAGATCTGAACTTTCACCTCTCCTTCCCCAGCACCTTTAGTGTGGACATAGAAAACAGCATTTTCCTTTGCTCGCAGTCCACGTGGTTGGATGCCTCTTCCAGTAGCATAGCAAGCCTTGGCATTGGAAGCTGTCCAGACAAGAACATAAAATGAATAGACGCAACCTTTCTACTTGCTACTATTTATCACTTTTTCCCCCTCAAGTTAAGTCATCTTCTTCCAAGAAACCAAAGTTATCAGGACAATAAAATTAAAGAAATAAGTTTACTATTTGCTGTTGTTTTTAGTCTAACCCCTGAAAATTTTGTTCAAGTATTTGCTAAGTCATGAATAAAAAAAAAGTAGTAATGAGTATAAATAAAGACTAGAATAATGCTTTTTACATGTAAGACGTTCCTGATTATAAATCCCTCACTCTTTGTATCTAGGATTGATATATATCAAATGCTAAGAAAATGATTTCATGTATTTGATGTCACTAAAATAGCCAAAACTGATTGAACCTACCCAAAAAAGGATAAAGTTCATAGCATGAAAAGCAATTTATGAAGGACAGGAAAGGATATTCACTGGTGTTATTTCAACTGATTACAGGATTAAGATTGTACTTTAATGTGATAAAAGCACATAATATAATATCAAATATCCTGCATAAAATTTCATATGTGACTTTTTCTAAGAAAAGCATGTGCTCTTGTTTTTGAAATGCTACACTGATAAACATGTACAAATATTTATATATATATCAAAGGCATTTAGAAGAATATCATGTAATTTATGAAACTGTTACAATGATAAATGAGCAAGTGTGTTTTATCATTACATAATTAGAGATGATACAATGAAAATCAAAAAGTGAATCCATCCCAATGTTGTTGATATAACTGACACCTGTCTGTAAACAAAATGTGAAAAGGCAACAAAACATTCAACAGTCTAACATTGACAAAAACTGTAGAGTATATAACCATGAACACATGACTATGTGATGATGAGAGTGTACAAGATCATAGCTAGTATACAGATTCCTACCTGCTTTTCATTTAATAAACAAAATCAAGCCTAAATTTGACACATATTCAAGCAATTGCAGGGCATTGCAGGATCAGTTGTAAAGGCAAGCAAATTCAGTTCATTATTTGATTTTCCTTTTATTTTTTACTTTAATATTACTTTTTAAAATCAGGATTAAAGTATCATATTGATAATTGCAGTCACTCTCCTGTCATTTTCATTGTGGCTGTATAATTAACAGCACCTGATGGATATGTCAAAACCTATTGTTACCAATATTCTTTTATAGTTTTAAGCTTTTAGGAAGCAAATTCAATTGGTTGGAAAGTTTCCTTTTTTTTTCTTTTTTTTTTGTATTCTGTTATTTGCATGTTCAATAAAGGCCTGTATTTTAATGATTCAATAACATGGATTCACAGCTTGGAGAATCTGGAAAGAAATTTGATAATAGTGTAAGTCGGGGAATGGACTGGATAAACTGGGATGGTTCCTGAATTCTTATGACAAGGTGTCAGGTAGGCTTTTGTGTTAGACCTAAAAGTCAACAAGATTTTATAAATTATATGGTCGTAACAGAATGATAAGGATGAAACTCACTACTTTTGAATTTTTTCATTTTTTAAATGGCAAGTAATTGAGATTTTACGTGAAAAATCTTCAACTTAGTCCAGAGCCTCAATTGAACTAAAAAGAAAGAGAGGCAATGACCTCAGTCCAGAGATCATGCACCATATACAATGACACTGCTTGCTTCATGCTGTACACCATGCCATGCTTTTCTGCATCATATTCTTGAAAATTATTTATTTATTTGGCTGGCCAGGAGCCGAATTCAGCATTAAGGCGAAATGTTAATGGAAAAACAAGTTAAAGACATAAGCCTCTACATACTACTAAGGACACAAGTAGACGTGAATGGCGCATATGCATATATAATAGAAGAAAAATGAAATGCAATTTAAACTGTCTGAAAATTGACCTCTTAGGGAGGCACTTTTGTGCATAAACACACTTCAAACACATACTTACACACATATCAACACTAATTAAAGAAACCTTGATAATCAGATGTAACAAACAATGCCCCAATCCAAAGTATTCACTGTTTGTGTCAAAGTTCAAGCATGAATGTCTTAAACTCCAACTTCTATATATTGGCCATGTGATGCAGTCTAGGTTTATATAACAAAGAATACAGCCTTTACCCAAGATAAATGAACAAACTTATTTTCTTTTTGTTTCCCAGCTGGATTTATAACTTGGGTAGCTTTAACATCAAATTGCACCCTATTTTCAGGTTATGTATTGCTTTTAAACCATTCTCATAAGTTCTAATCACAACATATATGTCACATTCCTTTAATGATATTTACACATATTTCTTGTGTATGCTCCTTTATTCATATCAATATCAAGTTTCTTCTAGGGATAAACTAAAGTATTGTTAATATCATCATTATGAGAAGTATCATCACTACAATTAGTAACAATATTATTTTATGTGAGTTACTATAGTATAACTGAAATATTCCCAAAGTTGAAATGAGCAGTAGCATAAAGTAAGACCTGTAGCCATTAATGAATTGTTCTTTTCTTTATAAACAAATATATTTTCTTTCAAGGAAGAAGTGAGATTCCCAAATTCTGTTTTTCAAACACATGCTGTTTTCTTCTCAACCCCCCTTTCCACAGCTCAGGCAGAGATTCTTCACTTCTTCTGTTTTCTTCATCAATTATCTGTATCCCCAATCTAGGTTCAAGGATGCCGAGAGAAATCAAAAATTAATCAGCAACTTTCAAACATTTCAAAAAATTACAAAAACAAACATAAAAAACCAATTACTCAAAACATAATGACCTCAACTGATTCCACGTCTTAATTTTTCTCAACTCAAATTAATGAAACAATGAAATTTAAAAAAACAACATAAATTAATTACATTTTTACAAAATTGCAATGTTCTTGTCAAGACATTTCAAAAGTGAAGATGCATGGCATGAACACACAGATCAGATGTCAAATTGTACAACATCAATAAGCAGGAGTGGTTGAAAATAAGACTTTTGTGTGGCAGTAAGGCCATAAAAATGAATACTTTTGTTTATACAACAAAATTCTCAGAAGTGCAATGCAATGAGAAGCTGGTGTCACACTTGGCAATGCCTATAATTAATAAATAAGTCTGGCAAATTGTTACAATGAGTCACATGTTCAAGATCATGGATGGGGAAATGACCATAGATGTTTCTATCTATTTTCAGATACACATTCCTTAAATATACACTTCCTCATAAAAGTCTATCACTTAAACTTTTTTTCACATGAAATTTAAATATCTATGTTTTATGTTATGTTCAGATATGACTTACTGACTTTAAAACCATCCGCTTGTAGTATCGTCTGATGCTGCAGCCTTGGCTGTTTTCTGTATCTCTACTGTGAACGCAAACCATTCTTTTCTGTTTTGAGCAATGTTCAGGTATCAACACCAATCATTTCTTCTGAAGTTTTACCACATAACTTCATAAGCATTACACAATATCAACCTGCCTCTTGTGTTATTATGTGTTTGGATTTCACTTTTGAAAACTCTCCTCGAGATGATTAATGTTCTTTTTTCTTTTTTTTAACTTAATATGAAATTACATTTATCTTTTTTTCCTTAATGTTCAGATCAAACACTTTGAAAAGTTCCTCTACACATTTCATTGTAATTTTTTTTCTGCACAACATGAAAGCCAATTTTCGTATTGGGCAAATTTACAAACTCATTCTGACACCCAGACTTATTTCATCATCCAATAATAAAATGGATTCAATCTGTCCTTATGCCTTAAAATTCTAGGGGTGGAAGGGGAAAGGTTAGGGAAGGGGAGGGGGATTTGAGGGGGCAAAAACACACAGTCCGTCCTACATGATACATATAGGCCTTTTACCTCATGAAACATTATCTTTTCTAGCCTTCCACACCATTGTCAGGTTTGCATAAGTGGGTCAATAATTCAGACATCACCATTGACAAAATTGCACCAGTTATCATAATATTCATATATTTTCAATTTAGAATTCTTTGATTTTTGTTTGCAACTGTTCCTAGTAATGCTTCAATCCTTTTCTTTTTTTTAATATGTATGTATGAAACATAGGAAGGGAGGAAGGTGAGTTTTAAATGTACAATCATTACAATCTTTAAAAAAATACTATTTTAAATAATGCTTCAATCATTTCTCATTTCCATATGCATGTTTGAATCACAGGAGGAGAGAGATGAGTTTTAAATCTACAGTTATTGCTAGGTATTGTCTTACGATAAACATAGAGTTAATACTACAAAATTGCATCATTTATCATAACATTTATATATTTTCAATTTACAATTCTTCGATTTTTGTTAACAACTGTTCCTAATAATGCTTCAGTCCTTTTCTTTTTTTTATATGTATGTATGAAACATTGGGACGGAGGAAGATGAGTTTTAAATTTACAATTATTATAATTTTAAAAAAAAATACTATTTCAAATAATGCTTCAATCATTTCTCTTTTCCATTAGAATCACAGGACGGGAGAAATGAGCTTTAAATCTACAGTTATTGCTGGGTATTGTCTTACGATAAACATAGAGTTAATGCTGCAAAAAACTCCTCATATTCAACTTCTTACTTCAAGTTTGACAAATTTAAGTAAAAGGCAAAAAGGCTGAGAGAACCCCTCAATATGCACGACGACGACATGAAACATTTTTTCAGCGTGAGAGAAAGCAATCACTCAAGTCATGTGCACACTCATGGCATGATTCTGATAAGAGGAAGCAAATAAGGTAATTTTGTTGATCTGATAAACGTTACGACATTGAAACTAAAACAGGGGCCATGTCATTGGACGCTTTTGGGGACCAAGGATACGTTGAAAAAGAGGGGTGAAAATGTGAGGCAAGGAGGGTGAAATTTGAGTCAAGTTTGATTCATAGCCAGAAATAACAAATTGATTAATTTCATCATGAATATTACTTTTATTGTCATTATCTGTAGCAAAGGATGGAATGATGAAAATAATGGGTTTTTTACTTACTTTTCTCTGTTTGAATGGGATGTGATGAAACGATAAAAAGAGACATGAATCAAATGTATCAAAGGAATAAATGATTTACTGAATGATAGAATGAATGAATGGAGGAAAATACTTAAGCCAGTGATGTCATGAATAACAACAGACATCTAACTATGAGCTGACATAATGTTAGTAGATTGCGAGCATTCCTACAACATCCTACGGCTGCCATAAACATTACTTTTATATTATTTTCAATATCATCATCATTATTAATATTATTATCACTGTGACAGGTGTCAAAATGCTTCAAGCAGTTAAGCTGTGCTTGACAATTTGGATGCTATGTTGTGCTTCTGTAACTAGGATCTAGATGGCAAAGGTAAGGAGAAAGAGGGGATCAGAATGAGTCTAACTTAAACACGATAATAAAAACGTCATCATTGGTGCCCTTGAGAAATGTACATGAATAGATCTAAGTGAATTGATTTCAAAAAAGATGACACTACAGAGTAAGAATTTTTCTGTGATAGAAGGGAAGCATAATAGTTGTTGAAAACGAGACAGGAAATTTCAAATAAAAAGACAAAACAAAAACAGAAGCTGTAGAGAATTCTAAAATTTTTTGGACTTCTTTCATTGTTTTGGGTTTGTTCCATCATTGGCTTTCTTCATAGAAGAAATGTCAGAACCTGTTTATGTTTGAACTACAGCAACAGTATCAACACTTGTTGAAAGTTTTCTTGTGATATTTTTTCAATGTTCTAAAATACAGAAAGTCTACTACCTATACTTCTTGGGGACATCGATATCATTCTGACAAATGACTTATTTTCACAACTCTAAACATAATTTTTTTTTTTAATTTATTATTTAGCAAATCCAAGGGCAAATAGAAATAAACTTTTGAAATAAGGCTACATTTTCTTTCTAGTCCTATTTTGATAAACAAAATGCATAAATGCCAAAAAAATATAAAAAAAACAAAAAAATGAACTGTCAAAACATTTGTTGCTTCAAGAAAAGGTTGAAGACACCCTTTTTCGAGAGACAAATATTATGTAAAATTGGTATCTTTTTCATTCAATTCTTGGCAATTCACATTTGAAGCCCCCAGTGCTTTAAATTAACTTCTGTTAACTAAAATAGTATAATTTGGCTTCCTTTGAAGATAGGCAAAACAACAAATATTTTGAGGTATCCTGTTTCTGTATAAAAATATGGTTTTCATTTCTTCTGTTTTTTTACTACGTTACATTAGGAGATTTTCAAGTGCAGGGGAAATTTATATGAGGAACTTAAAAGTCTTCCTGTCATATGTATCTCAGCAATAATGTCTATTTCAACATCCTCCTTTAGCAATCCAGAAGGCAATATACAATAGCCTTGCTTATCCCATTCTCAACAGAAATTATGTAAAATGCAAAAAGGCAGGGTAAAATAAATGCAGATTTCCTCTACACATCTTGCTCATGAATGATGAATGGAAGGACACTACAGAAACCAACTGCACAACTAAAATAATGATAAGGAATCTATGTGGATAATATGAAAACTACTTACTATAGTCTAATAATAAAAAGTAGTTCTAGCTCTCAAAGCAAATATTTTCAAAAAGAAAAGTAATGAAATGAGAAAAAAAAAGGTTCCAGCAAGAGCATAGCAAGATAGAAATATAAGTGTTCTGTTAAAGAAGTCCTGTTTTTGTTTGAAAAAACAAAAGGGGACCACTTCAAAAATCTTAATGAACTAAACAAAAATAGAACAAAAAGAAGTATAAACCCAGAAAACAAAAAAGGAAAATAATTATTACTTTGAGAATAGAGAAAGGACACTTTTTTTTCTTCACAGAGATAGTAATGTTTAAAATTCCATAAAAAGAAAATCCTCTGCAGAGAACAAAGCAGATGTCAAAAGCAAAAAGTCAGGCTCCTATTAGTATGCGGACAGAGCACATTATTTCTCTTTTACCTGGTGCCACGTTGACTCCATATGGACTTCCAGGGATTTGTTGTCCTGTAAAGAAGACGTTGACGGAGTGAAGGCCAGGCTCCATGGGAGTGTACTCTACAAGGTAGGTGCCTTCTTTGCCTGTGACAGGGCTGATAGCAGCACGCACCTTGTCCTTGTGGCCATGTGGATCAAGAATGGCAATGTCCACAGTTCCTTTTCCAGCATCTGTAAGGGTAGAGGTTCTCAAATTATTTCTATGTAAGTATAATCAAAGCCTAGGAAAGATATAGTAATGGACCAGAAAACTAGAATTGTTACAGCACATCTAGAGAAAGTCACATTAAAGGGGAGTAAAAATGTCAAAAAAGATAAGATGGATAAAGGTGTCGTGGTCACATGGGGACGCTTTCCCTAAACTGTATGTGCTGTTTTGTTCTTTAGAACCAAATTAGAATTTTTGCAAGGTGTTAGCTTCATCAGCATGTTTTTGTTATATCTGAGGTTTTAATCAAGCGTCATTGACAGTGACGTTGGTGTTGTTCCCTCAAACTCTGTGCCTTCTTTGAAGTACTCAAACATTGCTGTCTGGGCTAGAACGTTGTTATCTCTTCTGAGTATGAGGCCAAAAAGCTTCCATCCTTGTTCTTTAGTTCAATGTCTTAGTGTTCTTACTTTACAGTAGTCTTACGTCTCTTTGTTACTTAATTTGTCACTTAATTTGTCGGGCCAATGGATGCCAATGATGTCAATGCTGTCAATGCTCAGGCAGAATTGTGAATGTACGGAAACAATTAAAGAGATAAGATAAGATAAGATAAGATAAGAAAGACTTTTATTTCCAAAAAAGGAACATTGTTGTGTTTACATCAGTGACATTACACAAAGATATACACTGAGACATTAACCAACACTCCCAGACAGACATGTGCTCAGACCACAACTCTTAACAGAACAAACATGACCAAAAGCAAAAAAAAGAAATAGAAAGGCCAATTATGGTTTGGTCAACTCAGTATATGACTTCGTATATTTGTTGGCAAAGCAGAAAACATAGAAAGACAACAGGTATATGAAACATGGGTTCATGGACATTTGAGTAAGTAAGGGAGTGAAGAAAGCCCTCTGAAGAATGATTCAAGTACTTTTGGCCCAGCATATAAAGCATCCTGTTTCAATAGCATTTTGAGGCATGATTTCATACAAAATGTCCAATGGACCAATGCTCCAGCTGCTCGCTAGCCAAAAAGCTAAAGTGATTTACATTCACCAATGAGTAAGAGAAGGAAAATATTATAATGAAGATTCTTCCTATTGCAATGACATATTTTGTTTTTCTGAACCAGAGTTTTGGTTACAGCATTTTGTCAAAACATTAAACCCCAGATTTGAGCATTTGCCATGGACTTGAATAATAAGAGTAGTAATAAAAAAAACTGTGACTGCAGCATTCTTTTGCATGTGCATCTTGTACAAAGGACCTATGAGTTTATAGGGATCAGACATTTTTTTTTTTAAAAGCTGAATTGTTACATTCACACCTACATCATTCATGTTTTGCTATCTTGCTTGTGGATGAGGAGTGCTGCAGTCATTTGGGCTTGACACCTGCACAAAAAGTCAGGGGCCCAGAGCTTGAACTTACTCATAGCTGGAATCCTACACATCTATTCAATATGCTGAAAAATCTTTAATCGAATTCTCCAGTATATGTTTTCTTCATCTAGAAACATATTTTACTATTTCTTCTTTTTAAGATAAAATGAAAAAAAGAAGGAGAAATAGAAAAGGGAGGAATAATCAAGTAAGATTCAAGTCTTTAATGTAATTTAATTCACCTACATTATTTCATCTGCTTTAATTTTTCCCAAAACAGAAGAAAATATTTTAAAATTTTAATGATACTACCATTCGTCTGTTCCTGATATTTCCAGGATGAGTACGTTTCATGCAGTCAAGTGACATGGACAGATAAGAAATATGATAAAGTTAAATAATTTTCTTGCATTACTTTTTGTGAAGACTTCGAAATAGGTTTTCTTGGAAGCAACAACTCCAGTCTTCTCCAAGCCGGGTCCAGATGCCGTAACCTTGGCAGGATCACCAGAGGCACCTTCGACCTTAACACTGTAAGGTGATTTGGGAATCTCCTTGGAGCTAAACTTGATGATGACCTGTGTGGATGGGGAGAAAAGGGGGAATGATACTGACGACAGACAACAATACATGGAACACAATGATTATAGTAGGGCTGGGAAGGATAGGGGTATGAAGGTCTGGGACTGATGGTGATGAACTTTCAACTCCAGCGGTTTGGAAGCATAACTTATATCAGTAAAAGCGAATCAAACCTGACATAACTCATGATCTAACATATTTTCCTTCATACGCCATTAAAAATACCCTATTCTCATATCCTGACAGAATCGACATTCAGTAAAAAAAAAATTTGTGAATAGAGGTAATTTGCCAAAGAAAGCATGGACTGTCTTCTGGATAATAAAGAAGATCAAGATTCTGGTGAAATAAATTCATATAAAAACAAGCCGACTATTTGCTGATGCCCATTACCCATACCAATAAATTTGATGAAAATTATATTATTATAAATTATACCGTTGTAATATATACAATATAATATAAAATATATCTATATCTATGTCTGGATATATATGTCTATCTATCTATCGACCTATAAATATAATGTAGTACTTACCCGATACTCTCCCTCCATCTTGGGGATGTAGACACACGAATAGGTCAAGTTGCGGTCATTGTTAAAGGTAACTTCACACTAGAGACACAAAAATGAATTGAAATCATACATGCAATAATAATAATAATAATAATAATAATAATAATAATAATAATAATAATCATCATCATCATCATCATCATCAT
>JAOYNN010313153.1:0-10066 GCA_025770095.1 Goniobranchus kuniei
CCAATTCACCCCCCCCCTCCCCGGCCCCCCTAAAAAAAAACAACCCAAAAAACCCTGGGTTATTGGCAAAGACAAAACCTTTTACCTTTATTCCAAAAGTAAAGACAGTTTTCTATGCATACCTCCGAGACATTTCTCTTCTACGGGCATCCTCATCATCGTCATCTTCATTCTCATCACCGTACAACTGAAAATTTCCCATGGGAGGAAGGCTGTGTCCTGTTCGCCTTTGTCTCCCTGGAAAAGAAACCCACAGAAAAAACACATTATGCCTAAGTCTTGGTCCAAAGTCTTCTTTAAGCTATTCTTCTTCTTTTGACTCAGTTCATGATATCAGGGTGGCAAGTACTCATCACCATGTTGACAATCATTCTTCTCCATGATGGCCTGCAAAGAGCTGTTTTGTAAATTCACAGTTGGTGTGATGCAACAAGAACTTTATCTCAATCTGTCTATAAAAACATTTGCTGTCTTCAATCAGAAAATTTATTTTAAACCCTTTTCGACTCCATACCATGCATTATATGAGGCCAAATAATCTCATCTGATGTTTCCTGCTGATGTGTACTTATTCTCTCCTTTCTAAGACTTACACATGAAAAAAAAGTAATGGAATAATAACATGCATTACAAAAACACACAAAAACGAAACAAAACACCCTACAAAAACAACCCAAAATTAGTAGAATCAGGGGTCCCACAAGGAAGAGTACTCTGTCGACTCTTCTTGATATAAATGAATGCTGTAGATCAAAATCTCTAAGCTAAATACCATTATTAAATAGCTTAATGTGTTAGAAATTAAAAAAACAATATAAGCTTATAAGACATTGCAAAGACACTTGCAAACCCTATAACAGAGGAGAGTAACTGGCAGATGGAATTGCGTCCAAAGCAAATGCCAGATTATTACCATCACTAAAAAGCATAAACTAATAAAATATAAAAACAAGATACATCATGAGAATCTGAGTGTAGGTGTAACCATAGACAGTGAGCTTTACTGGAAAGATAAATAAATAATGCAGTGCACAAAAAGCAAGCTCAACACTGGCATTCTTGAGATCAAAGCTAATCAATTGCACTATATCAATGAAATAAAAATGTGTAAATGTCTTTGTGAAGCCCTTTTTAGAATAGATGCTGAGTCTGAGATCCCAACACCAATACATAAAATGATCACCTGGATAAAATTCAAAAGAATGCGGCACACTTTGGAATGAATGATCACAATCGAATTAAACTCCGAATAGTACATCTACAGCTATACATACATTAGGATGGATACCCCTTGAAGATCAAAGGGCTAGGACTTAGTCTGCAATTCTCTCAAAGGCATAAATAATCTAATCAAAATACCAATTCATAGTATCAAATCAACAACCATAACATTAATACTACACACAAGAAAAGCAAGACAAAAAGATGCTGTATTCAAATCTAGATTGCCACTTGAATTGTGTCTTTCCAAACTCAATTAGACTTTGGAACAGAATCCATGATTCTATCAGATACAGTCAAGATGTGGACTGTTTTAAACAGTCCTTCTGCCACACTATCCCCAGGTCAAGCTATTAGGCATCATTGGACTGAACACAACCACCACCAAGGTTTGTTTTTTCTTGTTTTTATCTTTGATTTTTTTGGGGGTTTTTTGTTTTGTGTTTGCTTTTTTCCATGTGCTTTGACACTTATACTCAGTTTTACTGAGTCAGTCAGATTATTTGAAGAAGAAGAAAAAATCCAAGAATATTTCAAGAAAGTTCAATTTTTGTTTCAACTACATGTAAATTTGTTAATGGTAATACCATGACAGCTGGCAATAATATCAAAGGAGCAAAACAGTACAATTTAGGATTTGCAGATGACATCATATTATTAGCTGAAAGTAAAAAAAAGATGTGGAGGGCATGATAAAAAACCATAATGAAGAAGAAAAAAAGGGATGTTTTTGTCTCCATTCCGTTGTTATCTTTGCAGAATAGGTTTTGTTCATTATGGCAACGGGTCATAAATAAGAGGCAGACGTAAAAGAGGATGGAGAAATGATATTGAGAAAGTAGGAGGTGGCCAGTGGATGAGAGCAGCAAAAGACAAGTGTGTGGTGATAATTGTGGAGATCATCTGCTAGAACAAAAGACTGATAAGTAAGTAATAGTACTGAAGAGGATAAAAATTTGCAGTGGCAAAAAGTTAGACGTGAAATTTTCTACTTCTGCACATAGGAGGAGGCTAGGTTACATTGCTAGCCATACAAAACATTGAGTTGTGAAAAGATTTATGATGCAATAATTGAAAGGTAAAGTTGAGATACAAGGGATAGAATAATTCACTTTGAAAAAAAAAAATCGGAAATACCTAGAAACTTCAGCAGAACAATGTCCCAATCCATCATGCACACAGCACTCACATAAATGTGATTGTTTTATCCTAACTCAATTACAGTCCTGATTTAAACCGTATTTACATTAGATAATAAAGAAATTAGGGCAGATCTTAAAAACAAATTGAAGACAAAAAAAAACAACAACTTTAAAAAGTATTCTTGAAGAAAGGCAGTAGCAGAGTTTTTCTGGGACCCTTCGAGCCATGATTTCATGGGACAATTTGACAAAGAGTAGGCCAGACATTATCTCCACTTATATCGACCTCAGCAGTGACGTCACAAAATATTAAGCTTGATGAAAAGTTTAAAAATACGAAGCTACTTTCTCATAATTCATAGTCATACTGAATTAATACAATGTAGATTTATAATTAATATGAACAATTCTGTAAATCTTCCAAAAGGAAGCTGGGGCCTTCTGGAAAGGGGAACGCATTTATCAGTCAAAGGACTAAATGCCAATTTGTGATAAGTTTACTCACCCGAAGAAACACTATGAATATTTCCCCTGGGCAGAGTGAGGACATTCATATATAAAGTTTTTCCTAAGAACTCAAAGTCGGATCTGTAAAAATCACAGACCTTTCACTCTGTAGCTGAACTCCTTAACCTTTCACTGCAAACACCAATACCCACACTCAGACATTAATCATATGGATACTGAGGATGAGTAAGGCTTTCATAGGGCTTTTTCTAGTCTTGATTCTAACTTAAAGATTAAAGACACAAATAAGAGAGAATCTAAAGTAGTTTCAACAACTCACCACTTTCCTCATTACCATGCCCAGACGGGCCTTGATTTGGTACATCAGGGGTCATGGCCAAAGCCTCTGGAGTCGTATGAAAAGCCTGCGTTGATCCAGTCTCAGGGGTCAAATCCATTTCAATAGGTGGTGACTGTTCTTTTGGCTCATTAAAAGTGACATTTGGGGAGGTAGCCTGAGCTTTATGAGTAAAATAGGCTTGACTAGATTGCCCAGAAACACTTTCAAGAAACTCATGTTCATGGATTTCAGGAACCATATGGACATCTGATTGATCATCATCGACTGAGTATTTCATATGCCCACTGTTGTACGGGCAATAAATTCTGGATGGCTGGTTAGAGTTATCTTTGCTTTTCCCTTCACTTGATTTGCCAACTCCTTTGCCCTTATTTAGGGCCAAAGGAATTGTGGATTCTGCTGGATCCAACTTCAATGATACTTTTGGTGTTGCTTGAGATTCATCATGGACTTCTTTCACACAGGGGCCTCCACCTTCTGCCCTGCTTAACTCCTGGATATCACAACTTGATTGAAAAACAGTTTCATCACGTAATCTGTCACTTTCAACTTTTTGGCTTGTTTCACCCACAGAAAAAGAGGCTACATGCCTTGTTTTAATATCAGATTGATTAGGAGCTGAAGACATATTTGCTTCCTGAACATTTGAGTTCACTTGCTGATAAGTTCCCTCACTTTTTGTTGATGAACTTGCTGTGGATGAATTCAAAAGAGACCCAAATAGTGTTCCTTCACTGATCTGAGATTCTTCTGAAACTACATCAAAAGTTTTATCAGACAGAGATGAATTGGTTCCATAAGAAGTCATCATTGACACATCATCCAAAGTCTGCTGTGAGGTGGTCATCTCGGAACTGTTTATATTTTCTTCTGCAATTGCTACATCACTGCTTAAGGACTGCTCTTCACAACTGAGAGAATTTTCAAATGTTTGTGACCCAGCAGAGCTAAGATACATTGATGACAGAGATCCAGAGTATGGAATCTGATCATGGCCAAGTGGTGTCTGTACCCTCTCAATTTCTTGCAGTTGATTTCTATTACCACCATTATCTTTCAAAGAAATATCCTCTAACGAGGATAATGACATGGGGTCCATGATATTTGAAGCTGCCTCCTTTGAGACATCTACCCCTGAGTGTGGAATTTCACAGTAATCACTACGGCTTGCTTGAATGGGATAACCAGTTGAGTCTATGTCGACTCTTTTCTCCGATTGTCTTGATGGACCAAAGTTTTCAAATCTGGCACTTCCTTTCCCCATTGTTGGCTCTTCATCATGTCCTGGTTTAGTCTGTCCAGGATCAATCTCATTATGACTAGAATCATGGCTGGTTTGTATTTGCACTTGTTTGTTGCCTGAAGCTTGAAAATTTAAATGATCTTCACTTTTAACAAAAGAGGTAATTTCAGACACACTTGAAGGCTGTACTGTGGCCTCCATTTCTGGTTCAATGGGAACAGCTTCAGGCTCATCAGCTTTCAAAGCATAAGGTACCGTTTTATCCTTTGTGGTATCCCCGCCAACAGATCCCCCTGCTACAATAGTGCTACTATTGTCATTACTGGCTCCGCTGATGCCAGCATCTGACTTTTCACGCCCTGAAACCGGATTCTGAGACATCGACATCTCTGTGCTGTCATAGTCCTGGGAAGAAAGTTCTGGGGAGACTAGCCCTTCACTAGAGATGGAATATCTTTCTGACTCAGTATTCTCCCTTCGCATGCTGGGCCGAATACGAGTTCCATTACCAGTAGAAGTCATCATGACCGACCGCAGCATGGCAGCAGCTGTTGAGGATTCTGAAGATGGAGCATCTGATGTTGCTGGAATTCTTTCCCTAGAAGTAGACTCAGAGGGTTGGTGGTCTGATGAATCTGAAAAGGTAGATTGGAAATGGATGGGATAAATACAAAGGTTTCCTGTAAAAGAAGGCACTTTCATGAATAGTTGGTGAATTTTAGGGAAGAGGATATGGACATTTAAGTGGAATCTTAGTAACTTTAATACAAAATTACTTCTTTGCCTTTAAATATCACTATAATTTTTGACAGCCTTGGTAAACTTTGTATACTAATATATTGAAACACATAAGAAACACACTACTTTTACTTCCTTTGAAACGATATGATTTGATTTTATTTCGTTTTTGAAAACTCAACAAGTGTTAGAAAACAGTAATGAAAATATTCTCATGCTAATGATACATTTGATCATTAATCTTATCTATGTGATACAAAAAACTGTAAAGAAGGTGTTAATCATGTGGGTGCAAAGAAATAGTTAAGCACAAAAAGGTCACTACAATTTTAAAGACTAGAGTTGAAACCCGTTCGAAGAACGGTAAGTTGAAAAAAGAACTTACCCCAGAAAGTCTACTCATCCCACGACAGGTTCCCTGATTTCATCAGACTTCCATTTCATTTGTTTGTTTACGTTTTCATTCATGGTTTTTGTTACTTATTTATTTATTCACAAACCAATCACAAAACACAAACAAATCATTAACAAAATAAAAACTGATGAAGACCAAGGAAAAACAAACAAAAAAAAAATTGCAGCACGTCGGGTTCGAATCAGGATAACCTCATCATCCTCACAGCACCTCTGTGCTCAGAATTATAAATTCTCACTTCAGTTGGGTAAAACATAAGCACTTATATTTTGACCGTAAAATCCACCGAGATCAAGATACTAAATCCTACAGATCTTCACTTTCATGATTCCAGATCTGTTTCCACTCATGAAGGCGGTGTATTTTATTTAGATCTTGATCTAAATCCACCTAGAATTTAGAATTCTAAATCTAGATCTATTCCGGTGCCTCTCTTTGAAGGCATCACAGGAAAACTAAAATGAAGGTCTTGCCCACAACGATTCATGCCGATATTCTAGATTTAGATCTAGATATTATATTCCAAACATGGAAACAAACAAAATGTCAATCAACATACAAAGAGTGGCACTAGATCAAGATCTAGATATCTAGCTGTAGATCTACACTGACATGATTGTCATGCAGATTCTAGCTCTACCAGTTGAAAATTTACCTCTTGGTGCTGTGGTGCTAGATCTGGAGCTAGAAAAGATAGATCTCTTCTTCTTCTTTTGGTAGTGGCCACAATCAAAAGGTTGATTATTTTGCCACTTTGCTGGTTACTTTCCTTTTTCTCTGTCAATTTTAATCATAATTCAAGAAATCATTGTCTGGGGGCGCGCAAAGGATTGTCATCAGTAGGCATGAGCAGGGGGAACTGAAGGGGTCTTGGGTTAACCAATGCCTGTGAGCTCTAGATCAAGATCTACATTGACATTATGATTGTCATTTAGCTGAATCTGTTGAAAAACTCTTCTTTGTTTGTTTTTGCTGGTATAAGTGCCAATATTGGCTTTTCATTTGACCATCATGGAAAGTAGCTTAGTTTAGCTTCTCTCAATGAACCTGCAACTTATTACAATGAAGAAAGGGAAGTGATGCTGAAATGCTTTGTCTTCTACACGGTTGATAATTAAAGAATCAGCAAATGAGTGAAAATTTCAATGACTGCAAAAACGTATAAGGCATGTTAAAATCTGGCTCATAATTATCAACACAAACCTGCTCCAATGGAATGTTGATCTTCACCTGGAAGTTGTTGGCCAATACATTTGTAATAGCAAAGAACTTTCTATCACAAAATCGATTCATGAAAAAGTTATTATTTTTTATATAAGATAAATATTTGCATTTCATGTAGTCATGATTAGACTAAGGATTAAAGACTTCATTTATGTAGGGCTTTCTACCTTTCAAAGCACTTTACATAACTTAACCTTATAACTGTAGCACATTCAGCACAACAATACCAGTCTTTTAGCTAGGTACTCATTTAATAAACAAGTCGAGCAGAGCAATAAAGGAAAGATTTCTCTCTAAAAAAAAAAAAATACAACTCACTGCTGGAAGAAATTGAACCCAGGGCCTCAAAGACCTTAACCATTGAGCCATTCTCCCTTGATTTCAGTCTAGATCTAGATATTAACCTTTGTGCTCGACATAAAACAGCTTGAGCATAACTTTTTAACCATCATTTGTCATTATTTCACTTCAATATTCTCAAAATTCTGATCCCTAATGATCGATAATTGCATCATGACCTGAATTCAGGCAAAAGTGAATGTATCTTCCAATGGAAGGAAAAGCACTCCAGATAATTGGGGCCTCATATTTTCTGCATTCGCTCTGTGCATTAGATCCAGTATTTTCTACTGTAGCTGAACATGGCAGTACAGACGCATAGCGGAATCTCCCCCACCCTCCCCATCCCTCCATAAAAAACAAAACAAAATTGAACAAATCAACACACTTGCGCTGTTCTCGCCTTCCTCTAATCTTCCACTACCATGACTGCTGAGCATCCGAGTCAAAAAGTCAGACATTCTCTGCATAATCAAGTTAGAAGGGGCTGAAATAAATATAAAAATTTTCAAAAAATTTAAGAAATGCTTTGGAAAAACAATACATATGGTCACAGGAACAATGCATCAAATACTACCATTAGCTAATATAAGGAATGAATAAAACATTACTTAACACTCAAGAAATGATATATATATATAACAATTCAACTTAACTACAATATACGAGAACAACAAAAAAAGAAAATTTGCCTAATAAGCTGAATTTCAGAACCAGTAAATGTAATTAGCATTCTACTATAATTATGTTGTTTCAATGCTTTCATCAACCAGTTTGGTTATTCCTTGACCTACCAGGATCTTCACTCTCTGGCCGAGCATCTGGTCCCGTGTCCGACCAATCCCCTCGAAGTCGTAGTCGTTTGATTGGCTTATACACGCCAGACACATCATGACCATTGTCGCTGGCAGCTGCAGCCGCCCCGCTAGTGCTTGGCTCTGAGTCAGTGCTCCCCCCAGACATTCTAGTTGAATTCAATTCATTTGTTGTCTTGGATGTTTCTCCCATTGATAGAGGCTAGGCAAAAAGAGAAAAACAAGATAGTTCATTAGGGCTCTTTTCAATATAGTTAGGTAATCTCAGCACCAACGGCAGAAAGATAGGACCATAGGTTACTATAGAGTAACAGAGAGAGCTGAGGTAGCAGAAAGAGATTTACAGAAAAAGAGAAGAACTTGCAAAACAGGAAACGAAGCATTTAAAATAAACAATAATCATATAAGATAAATAATACTGCTAGGTAACCAAATGGAGAGATGATTCAATGACACAAAAAGAAAAAACAATCACCTTCTCAAAAAAAAGCAATAACAGCAGACAATAAAAAGTAATTAACAATGGTCAACAAGCCCCAAACAGTGCAGCACCACCATAACCCCCTAGGATTTTCCACCACCTTCAGCGTACAAAAATACAATGTCCCTCTAGATAGCAAGTAACCGGATAGCATGTTAAAATCATGCAAGGCACAAGAATGAAGATGGCCATGAGTAACGCCTCCTTCCCTCTCTCAACAAAAGTTCCCGCACTTCTGAAGAGTCAAGAGGGAGCCTAACAAATGACTAAGTCCAACGAGGGGAGTAACTCTCACTCAACCTTTGCTAGCCTTGTACAAGAGGCATGGGAAGAAATAACAATGGGGTTTTGTGGCTTTTGTACAATCTCTCTGTTGAGGAACCCGGACTGCGGAATGCACAGGAAAAAGAACTGTGTTGTGATTGTAGCAGAACAAGTAACGATATGGCAATCCCATATATGGGGTACAAGAAGAAAAGATAATGTTAACAAACTGTATGTAACATACATTCTGCATAATGTACTTTATGATTTCACTTCACTTGAACAAATAAATTAAGGATAAACATGTTCTACATTTTTCAACAACGAAATTGAATCGAACATCAACTGGACGAAATTAATATCAGTGTCTGAAGGAGACTCTCCTTCAATACAAAGAATTTTGATAACTTTATCTTCTAGGTTCCCTTCTACCTATCTATCTACTATCTCCATAAGCACTGTTTGTCAAATATAAAGATTCACAAGATTGTTAGAGACAACAAACTGAGTCCGGCACTAGAAATGATGTGCGCAAAGCGCAACTATGTATGAATGTTTTTGACACTGTTTTTGACACTGGATATCTCGGCTTTCAGGAACCATATGTCAATGCAATAAAGCATGTGACATATTCCAATTCATACTCGCCCTTTAAAATATGATGCCAATCCATCGCAGAAATCCCAATGTTTTTTAAAATTAAAAAATGTGATCACCTATCTGGTGCATAACTTTTCTAGATCATTTCCTGTCGTAGATGCTGTCTGACAGTCTGTTTTTCAAGTCTCAAGTATACTGTGACTTTATAGAGGCCTCATTGTATGTCTTATACATCTTTCATTTAATGTGCCAAATCTCAAGTCTACAATCAAGATATAACCTCTCCAATTTTGAATTTGAAAAGTATTATATTGAAACAGTAGAAAATCTCGCATAGCGCTCTGCCGTTTTCAGGAAAAGAGGCGTATAACTTAAGAATGGGTCAAAAAATGTTAAATCGTTTTTTTGGCTAATTTTGTACTACAGAATCCAACGCGCATTCTGAGGTAGCTGAAATTGACCTAAGTGCAAAATTGTGCCTTTGAGAGCCAATCAATGAAAAACTAAAGGGCGCAACCACGAGGCCGAGGCGATCGCTTTCACGAATAAGGGCGTAAAAACTGACCCCACACCAGAGGACTTGCCCCAATCGCCTTTCATTGCAGCGAGCCATTGCAGCGAGTCACCCACTGATAAAATTACCTGCGGTGATTAGAGGTTCTGATTGGTTAACAATGAACCAAGGATAAAGACGTGGGTGGGGTCTTTGTCACGGTCAATTGATCTTGCAACAAGAACAGAAGACAATGAATCATTCTGGCAATGATTGCATGAAA
>JAOYNN010313264.1:0-10066 GCA_025770095.1 Goniobranchus kuniei
GCTTTTTGTTCTTATGACAATTCTTTTAATCCCGATTGGTGATGCGTGACCGTCTTGTGAACTTCCTATGCTGTGATTGGTCCCTGCGATATGGAGAGCGATTTCAGTTGAGTTTGTGACTTAATAAACACTATCATTTCGTCTTTCCTTTGATTTATTTTTCTTAATTTTTTTTTTTAGGTATACCCTTTATAATTAGTTTATTTGGTCTGCACTCCTCTGTTCCGAAAACTTCCAACTTTATTTCTTTATATTGATGTGATTTTTGAGAGCGCTAAGAAAACAATGCATTATTTGCGTCAGTGATGAAGCAAAATAAAGTGCGAAAAAGGATCGAAACTAGTTGTGGCAAACGAACTAGTTATACAAAAATACTCAAAATGTAGTACGCTCAGAGTAAAAAAAAGTAGATTGATTGATTCAAAAGCATGTTTAACGAATGCGCATGCGTACCTGCCACAAGGAAGTACCTTGAAGGATCCGTGCGCCCACTGATACACTGTGCAGCGGTAACTGCCCACATACCATTGAGAAGAGAGGCCTGGCAGACGTGATGTCCGTTGAAGTTTAGAGAGAACTCCCAGCCCCACGAACTGCTAGGGTTCTTGGAGGAAGTGATTATGTACACATTCCAACAAACAATTTATCACCTTACTAAGGTTTGTTAATAACAGTTAATAAAGATAATAAGAATACTGTAACAACAACAACAACAACAAAAACAATGACAGTAGGTAACATTAAAATCTTGGTAATAGATAATAATAATAATAATAATAATAATAATTATTATTATTATTATTATAGTAATAAATAATAACAATAATAATCTTTATTGTCCATAAAGTGGCAATTCATGTTAGGTTTAACAAGCTCTGATACAAAGATGAACATCCACACATACTTGCACACCGATATTCAAGTACAAATGCACTTAGATACGAACAAACACATACATACATGCCCATACATACACAAGTACGCATATACGCACTTACATACACCCTCAAATAGATACATAGCTACACACATGGATGCATTAAGCGCAATTACGGAACATTTAACATCATTTCCTACTTTATCTAATGTGGATGAATTGCATCATGAAGATAATAGTGATGATGAACATGATGATTAAATGCATTATGATAAAAAAAATTAGCTCTTTGGCTGGAATATGTAACAATCTATACATGATTAATTAAAACTATTGTAAGAACACAACTTACTCGCTAAGCAATTGTTCATATTTTGTATTCATTTCCCTTTCAGTTTCTTGAGCTCTGTCACGTTCAGATAAAGCTAAGTCCCTTGCTTCTCTTAAATTCCTGTAAGTAGTCAATTTATCTCAATAACTCAGTAAACAAACAAATAAAAAAAGGGTGCTCAATGCAAATTCCTGAAATGTAGATTTGATGTCAAGATGTGGGCAGCTAAGTCCATCACAAAGGAAGCAAATTTCCTGAGATTTCAGAATAAGAAAAACATTGGTGAAATTTAATGTGTTTTAATGGGAGAAGCTCCTTTGCATTGTAGAAAAGTATATAACCAGAAAGAAAGAAACAAACAAAGAAAGATAAATAGATAGATAGACAGATGGATAGACAGATAGATAGATAGGTAGGTAGGTAGTAGACAGACAGATAGATAGATAGATAGATAGATAGATAGATAGATAGATAGATAGATAGATAGATAGGATTTGTTGAATTCACTCATAGCCGTTACGTACACTTTAAAAACTGTAAGTAATGTTGTAACAACAAAAAGCAAATAAACAAAAACGATGAACATATTAGTAAAAAAAACCTGGTGAACCACAATGAGAACTTGCACTACAAATATTCCACATTTCTGAAGAAGGGTCACAAAAAGTATTTCTATAGATAGTGATCTAGACAGAATCTAAAGACACCAGATCTAGATTTCATACGTCTGACAATTTTCTGACAAATTCATGAAAAGCCTCTCAACTCTAATGAGAAGGCTGCCAAGAAGGAAGGATTCACTTTTTGTAGAACGAGCAAAATGTTTCAATGCTGCCTCATGATTCTTTACAAGTGTTTCTTGGAATTTACATGCTTTCTACAGCTATCATATACACAGTTGTCAATTATTAACCAAACACAGATCTTTTCCCAGTAAAGAAGAAAAAGAAATCAGCAATTTAGGATTCATGGAAACCGGGCAAAGAAACAGGACAAATCCACTTTAACTGAGAGAAGGTAGTTCTGCAACCTTATGAACTTTTTCAAATAAATACTTGAGTAAATTTACCTGTTTTCTCTTTCATACATCTCCCGGGTTGATGTTCTCAGCCTGTCAATCTCAGTATTAGTCCTCACGCCTATTTGCTCTAGTTCCTCTTTGAGTTTCCTTTCATATTCAGATTTGTATTGATCTCTGAAACATGCCATTAGAATTTGTTACAAAGTCAATAAATATTTAATTTAATACATTTAATCTGTATTAATTTACTGCCTTTCAGATTCAAGATTAAGAGAGATCAGAGAATTGCAAAACAGACCATTTCTTTGAACTAAAACAAAAATGCAGGAAAATAGGATGTGCATTTGTGTGATGAGGTGGAGTGAAGCAGGAAGGCTATCACCAGATCTGAGCTATTTATGTCTGTCTGCCCTTTCCACTCACAATTTTTGACACATTGCACCTTTCACAAACTTTACCCACTGAATACTGGCTTTTCTCTTAGCAAACTAACAAGGGTCAACAAATGATTTCTCAAGCACAGATGGCTCAAGGATCTATCATTGATGATCCTAATGACATATGCTTAGCTGTAAGCTTTTCTTTCTCTTTTGAACTAAGAGCCCTCCATATGATTGTGGACCAGCTATGACTAAGGTGAAATTTTTATTTAAAGATTGGGAATGCCTTTCTCAAAAAATGAAGGGAAATGTAGCACTGTCAGAGAAGATGTACTAAGTACAAAAACAACAAATCAGATTTTCCAAAAACCATTAAAATAACAGATTGACTTTGCTATATTAACAGACTGACTTTGCTATATAAACAGATTGACTTTGCTATATTCACAATGGGAGGCAGGTCTATTATTATTCTTTAAAAAAAAATTGAAATCCGCATTTTCAACTTTTAATACGTAATGTAATTTACTCATATATAAACATAGCCCCTACTAGGCTTAAATTCTTAACATATCTTTTTAAAACTATCCCCACAATTTTAAGTCTATTGCCTAGAAATTACTTCAGACTTATTTGCCCAATCTACAACAAACGTTTTTAAAACCTTGACGTCTGTTAGATATACATGGTGTATGCTCACCTGGATGCAACATATTTCTCATACATTTCCTCTCTTGCTAATTTGGCATCATCCAACTGGCGTGAGATTTGCTGCTGTTTCTCCTCTCCAAACTGAAGTTTATTGGTTAGATCAGAACACTGACGAGTGAGGTAGTCTTTGTCTTGTTTCAATAAAGCAATGGACTGCTTTGCTCCAGATAACTGTATGAAGAATAAAAAGATGGATTGGGTTAAGAAGGTTAGGTACTCTGAAATATGGCCATGCAGGAGCATTGGGCCCTTTAACCTAACTCAAGAAATGAACTGCGGATGTATTAGGACCCATCCCGCATCTATCAGCACATAGAAGATGACGGCTTGATCATGACAGGATCATCAGAAACAACTTCTTCTCTTTAGACATCACTACTTTTTTAAATTTTCAAAAACTTGTCCTTGGCCTTAACTCACCTACTACCACTCCTTTTTCACACCATGAGATCAGAAAACCGTCAAAACTATACAGGGGTTGAAATGAAATTGAATTGTCTATGAAACTTTTTTCTTCATAAATTTTTCTTATAAATTGACGTTTTTTTGTTGTTATTTCTAATTATGAATGGAAAATTAACATTGAATCCCCTGATTAAATTTCCAGCTTATGTCTCCTTTATCCTGACTTGTTGTTGACAAAAAGGGATCAATTTATTTACAAAAATCAGAAAAAATTCAAATTTTATCCATGTTTATTCCTGTTTGAACTTAAAATAAAACAGAGGACTGCAGAAATGTTAAAAAGTAACACTTGGTTGTGAAATTCAATCTTTCATGTTTATAAAATAAAAAAGGAAAACTGAATAAAATGTTTTTTTTTAAAAAGGCATGAAAATTATTGCTGAACTAATAAATGTATCTGAATAATAATTGCCAATTTCTTTCCGTATATGTTATATTTCATGTCAAAACAATTCTTGCACAGTACCTTAGAACAAGAAAACTTGTGTAAATAGATCAGAGTAAAGAAATAAATATATAATGCACTTTCATAGCTGATTTGTCATCTTTGGCAGTTAGCTTTTGTAACAAAAACCCCCACAAAAAACAGTTCACAAAATGACAAACCTCTCACCTCTCTGCTAAGGTCATCCCTCTCCTTCTGAATATTAGTAAAAGCCGCCTCTACTGCAACAAGTTGCCTGGTGGTTTCTAAGTGATCCTGTTCTAAGTTGTCCTTCTCTCTAAAAAATGAAATTAGATTCATCATATCAATTGATGAGAGCAGAAAATAGATAGATAAAAGATCCATTGAGGGAAATTATGAAATTATAAAGAGTCTTTGCTTTTCATTATACAATGACAGGTATTGATAAGTCACATTTGTTTATTACAATAACGTAAATAATATCCTTACATCTTGCAGATAATTATCTAACTGAACTATTGAAAGATCACAAAACAATTGTTTGTAAGAAGTACATGTTGATGGATAGTTAGGATCAATAAAATATTCTTTGACCATGACAAGGATTCAGTAATAATTTGTAAAGAACAAAACAGAAAGCCAGGGAAAACAGGCATTTATCACAGTCCATGTATCAGTCCATTGAGACCTGTTCTCCTGACCATACTCTGACTCCATAACGCTCAATACTCTGAGAACATATTTGTATCATTCAATGACAATTCAACATTACGTACAACTTCTACAATGACATACTGACTGCAGATAGATCTAGATTAAGGCTTAGATCTACATTCTTAATACTTGCATCACCTGTAGGAAGAGCAGATTGAGGGTCATACACCCCCTTGCCCCTCCTCCTCCCAGCTCAATCTAATGTCTTCCTCATCAATCACTCATCTCAATTGATACACAATGTAAACAGATGGCTGTGTGTTGCTTAGATGCAGAAGGCCCAGGTGATTGATGAACACATCAAATTGTTGACATTTTGTAAATCGTAGCGCAGAAAAAAACTCAAATGCATTTTGAGAGCAGATTTATTTTTGTTTTATTTAGGGAAGATGACTGTGAAGTTTCATTCTGATTGACTGAGGTTTACAGAATTTAAATACTTATCTGGGAGATGACATGTAATCAAAATATATCACTCCGACTTTATGATAGATAATATTGAATTGTGTGGTCCTTTCTCAGAAATAGTTCACATAATTTGCAAACAGCCTGTCTATATTAGTTAAAGGGAAAAGACACTTTTAAACTCCCAAAGAAAATTACTTAATGCATTTCAAGATATAAAAAATACATACCCTTTCACTTTGTCATAATTTTCCACTTTATAATCATCAAGTTTCACCCTAGCACTCACTTCAGAATGGTCTGTTGTAAGCTTCTGATATCTCACTCTCAACTCACCATGTGCCTGACTCTCCTCTTCCATTCTCTGAGGATAAAACAAAGAGAGTAAAAGAAGAAATTAACTATCATCAGTAGTATCCAAAACAAATTCATAAAGAATGCAAGATTGAGAAGAACTCAAACTCAAATAAAAAACAAACAAACATTTAAGCACTCCCCCTCCCATCCAACATTAAAAAAGCAAACAAACAACCTACACACAGAAAAACAACCACTATCATCCCATAAACAAACAAACAACAACAGAATACAAATTTAAACAAAATAAAAACAAACAAATAGCAAAAACAAAACTCTTATCACTCACTCCCCAAAAATTAAATAAAAAACAAACAAGATACACCAATGACAAAAATGAAAAACATCAACTAAAAAGAAAAAAATGTCTTTTAAGTACAAAAGAAATAAAATATTGGTAATACATAAATGAGGATTGTGATGGTAGAGAGGGGAGGAGGTTGTAGTCCAAGTGAGGATCAATTAATCATTCAAGTAGAGTCATGAAATGAGTGATCTAATGTACATATTTCACAGATACTCTAAAGACCCATAACGTATATGGAGCCCTACAAAAACAACCAACATCCCAGCTGAACCTAGCAATCATTCGATCGACAATTAAAATTCAAGATATATGCCCAAGCACAAATGTAGGGTTTCAGTCAGGATAGGTGAAGAGGACAACCATGTTTGAATTGAATGGCAAGCTCTCAACTTTTATTAAATCTCAATTGCTCTGTCAGCTACCATGAATGTACTGCTCAGCCATTTGAAGTGATCAAAGATCATTACTAACAATTAATTTGGTGAAAGAATTATCATGAACCCTTAAGTTCTACTCAACAACACAACCTGTTATGTCTAAAGTGCATCAGCACACATTATAGGCTAGCATCATATGTGAGTGTAAATTTCAAATATCTTTATGTTCTCAATAGAAGTGTGATGTGAAAAAAATTCCATACAAATGCACACTGATTAACTATAAGATACCTTGACCCTGCCTTGGATGTTAGCAAGACTGAATTAGTATATGGAAATGAATTGATATCCCAAAGAAGAGGGATGATAGATGGTCTGGAATGTTTTCAACTTCTGATTTCATGTTAATATTAACTAAGTGTGAAAATCGTGATGATGAATAAAAATGGAAAAGACGGCACATGAAAAGCATGGACTGTGGAATTTCTTTCTTACATTTAATATGATTTAACATATTCAAAAAACGTTTCTTGCATGAATGTTGGTAGACATGGATAACCTGATGGAAAAGGAAACATGATATAGGCACACACCTTTTGCGCTTCAAGAATATTCCTGGACAGTATTGTGACTTCATCCTCAAGTGACTTATTCTGTAGCCTCAACTGAGCAATTTCAGTTTGCAAGGGCTTTGTCGCTTCAAACAGGCGCAGCTGTGAAAATATTATATTAAAGAGATTGAGAAAACAACGAGAGTCACTTTAAACTGTAATCATTTCATCTCAAAGTGCTTTAATATCTGATTAAAAAAGGTGATGAAACTGAATTCAAACTCTTTGAAGTGAATTTTGATAAAGTTGAAGTTAATGTTTAAAATCTGCAGCTGTCATGAAAAAAAGATTCATAACCAAAATTGAGTGAAAAAACAAAATTCCTTTCAGTTTTTTCCTTAACCAGTACTATAGGATGTAATCCCTATTACCAGCTTGTGAGAATTTACATGAGTGGAATATTCTGCCCTTCAGGGTCAACCAAACAAAAGGAAAGAGGAGCATCCAAGAAGATACATCAATCATTATCAAGAAGAATGGAATATTGTTATATTTGTATTACGTTTATATACCTTTTCTATTAGCCCTACATCTTGATAGGTTTCTTAGTATCTGGTTTTAAAAACATAAGAATAACCAGAAACTATGTAAGGAGAATGCTTGAACGTGCAATGAAAGAAAATAAGCTGAAATCACATTCATCAACAATGCAAACATACATTTCATCTGGGAGGATTACATGGGGAAGAAAGGTGAATATAAGCAGAAGAGGTGAGAGGTAGCAGATATCAGAGAGGAATGGAGAGAGAAAGAGAGAGAGAGAGTTCAGTGAGAGACTAGCCTTCATGCACAGAATGGGTTTACCTTTTCAAAAATACAACAACCAACAAACAAAACCAAAACACTAACAAAACATCCTGAGCTCCACTATACAAGGAGAGGAGACATCAGGCAGGCCAAACAATGGATCTCGCAAACGCATCCATCCATATCAAAGTGAAGTCATGCAGAAGATTTTTATGACACTTCATGGTAGGGATCTGTCACTCCCTACACCAACAGAATCTTCTTCTTTTTATCATACAAGTACTTTTCGCATTAGGCAATCCCGTTATAAAAATACAATAGATTATCTTTCCTCTAAGCGATCACGCAGCATTTTTATGGGGAAAAGGTTAACTAAATTTCTCCGAAAGCCAGTTGCATGAGATGATAGTCAAGAAGGTCAAGGTCAACCAATGATGTAGGCCTATTATTTACAGGGATGTAAATGCAAGATGAAAAAAAAAATCATGAAATATCTCCTAGCAATAATATAATAGTCAAGTATAAATTATTAACACTAGCAAATGTGAAAAGAAATTTCGGAAAATGTTTACTTTACGGATGTGGAAAAATTCTGAAATCAGAAAAAAAAATCTGACGGATTTGCACCCCTTTATCATTATTTTTCTTCTGAAGGGTCAGTAACCGCTAACTGATTTAGGGTGGTTGTGCGGATTGTCGATTGCGTTTGGGTGCGTGCATGCTTCCGAGTGTAATAAGATTTAACCAAAAGGTAAAGAGGACAAACGAAATAATTGTTAACTTTAACTAGGAAAACACGGCTGAGGCACGAGCTGGAAGTGACAAAATAAAGGAGTTTAGTCTTCTCCTATCAAAGGGAGAAGAAGAAGACAAACCAAACCCAAAACAAGCTGGGCAAGAATGTATAATATTTCGAGTAACACAGCATGTCTTATTAGAAATACATGTACCGACTCGGCAGTTTCTCCGAGTAGAAAAGGCCTAATGAACCACACGTCTTAATTATAATGAGATCAGCTTAGCTCTGACGTAAGAAATCTCATATTATTGTATGCGTCCGCTTGAAGACGAAACACACAGAGCCTTAATAACTAAATGATATTGTTATTCACGCCCTCGCAGGTCCCTTGCCATGGGTCATTACATTACAAGCCAAGCCAAGCCGAAATCAGTTCTAAAAATAGACGAAGTGTTATCTTGACTATTGACTAGGTCGACGGCAGCCAGCGCATGCTTTATCACCATCTGTAGAAGAATTGATTATCGATGATGGGTTATCTCCATTCGCAAATCGTATCTTGTTTCTGTTGTTTGTTGTTTTGTTTTTTTGTCAATCACGAATTACCTTCAATTATTTAGCGATGAAGATGAAGATTGCATTTACATGGCGTTTTCCATCGTTCTATGAACAATGTCAAAGTGCTTTACAATACTTTATTATACCCTAGCAGGCACACCCCTTGGGGAGTTTACAATAAAACCCAGCACATTTCGCCCAACAACACCAGCCTACCAGCTAGGTACTCATTTTACATCTGAGTCGAGTAAAGCAATAAGGGGAAATTTTCTTGCTTTAGGAAAAACAACAACACTAGTGGTCGCTGGCGGGAATCGAACCAGGGATCTCCCGATCCCGAGCTGACGCCTTAACCATTGAGCCATCGTGCCCAGAAACCACAGGAGGAAGGACGTTACTTACTGGAATACTTAGAGCACATAGCGGAGGATTGGATTTAGGAGCTTTGGTACTCCTAATTACGAACTGGCAGGAGCACCAAGCCCCTTTCAACCTAACTCGAGAACCGAGCTACGGTTATAACAGGACCCATCCCGCATCCATCAGAGCATAGAAGATGACGGCTTGATCACGACCCGATCATTTTGATCACGTGACAAATTCGTTATCTCTTCAAATTTTGCAGCAAATCTATTCTTAAATCAAAATCAAAACAACGTATTGAGAGAACGCTTATGTTGTGACTGATAACTGAAAGTGGCAGCGTGGCTGCTAGGTCAGTGCATTGGACTTGTAACCGCAGGGGCTTGAGTTCAAGCCTGGGCCGGGCAGTGGCGTTGATTAGTCCTCGGGAAAGGCTATTTACATACATTTCCTCACCCCACTCATACATTTCCTCACCCCACTCATACATTTCCTCACCCCACTCATACATTTCCTCACCCTCCTCAGGTGTTACTGAGTACCCGACCATAGGCAGAGGAAGATCTTGTCAGTATGCTATAGCAAGTGCGCCTGTAAAATGGCTGCATCTCTGTATACTTCAAACGGAGTTGAGAAGATATTTGGTTGGAAAAGGCCTGTCGGGGAACACTTGTAAAGCGCTTTGAGCACATTTAGT
>JAOYNN010313375.1:0-10065 GCA_025770095.1 Goniobranchus kuniei
GAGAGAGAGAGAGAGAGAGAGAGAGAGAGAGAGAGAGAGAGAGACACACACACACACACACACACATAGACTGAGAGTGAGAGAGAGACACAGAGAGAGACACACACACAGAGAAGATGGCAATAATAATAATAGTACAATCAGGGGAGTCTGGGGTAGTTATGTATGTTTTATTGGTTATACATCATGTACAACATATACCAAGGCATCCGAGCCAATGGAAGTTTGGGAAATTGGAAATTCAAGAGCTTTCTAAAACATGATTGATCCATTTCCTGTTTTAAGTTCTGTTCAGTTTTGATTAAAGAAGCTTAGGAACTTACCCTTGGATGAATACCCTACTAAAAAAATCTATTTCAAACAATTCCCACATTATTCACAGAGTACCAATATTTATACAGACTCACAACATGGATCAAGATCTGGATAGCAAACTTATGTTTTACCGTTTCAAAATATCGTACCAAATTAAACAAATAATCTATCAATAGTCCTAACTAATTCCTAATTTTTTTTTTAAAGACCACAAACAAACTTGTGCAGTTCTACTCTCACAACCCCTGTTTTGTTTTAGTCAAATCAAGTGTGTCAAAGTAATATCATTTTAAGAGTAAGAGTAGTCTACAAATTATCAGTTCGTTTCAATATTTCATACCAAATTAAATAAATAACCTATCAAATAGGCTTAAATAATTTTTTTAAAGCTACAAATTATACAGCACTACTATTACAACCTTTTTTTTCTTCATGAAATCCTTTTGTTTATCAGTTTAATCAAGTGTGTGAAAATAGTATCATCTTGAGAGGAAGAGTAGTCTACAAATCATCAGTCCGTTTTAGAAATATTTATATCTCTGAAACCCTTTTTAATTCTTCTTAGAATTTGTGTAGTTTTCCAATAATAATATAATAATAAAATCCATCCATAGCACTCATCCCCACCATGCACAAGTTCCATAACCTGCATAACATAGTTAATAACAACCATGCACAAATGTGCATGAAATGGCACGGAGATTCTGACAGAAGGCCCAAAGCGCAAGCAAACAAAACATCCGGTAACATTGTACGTAGACTGTGTGACTAGGTGCCCGATTACCTTGGACGTAGACGGTGGGATTAGGTGCCCGATTACTTGTATGTAGACTGTGGATCAACTTACATGGTAACCTTGTACATAGATCCACAGGCTACGTACAAGGTTATGGTGTACGTAGACACTCCCAATTAATTACAATTAAAATAAGAATCATTGTCTATTAGGTCATTATGTATCGACAAATGATAATAATGACATAGATCTAGATCTTATAATGTAAATTGAACTAATAATACCTTAGGTCTACAAATAGTACGAGGTAGTGCACAGTGCAAATACACAGAAAGATCATTAACACGCAGCATTTCCCATTGCACGATTTCTCTTAGTCCTCTGCAGGCCTAAGCTAAAATAATATTCACGGTTCAGCCGGTGAACCCATTGACAAAATGCTCAGTCTCTAGCAACAGCCTTCTCTATACTCGATGAGTAAATAGAAGACTGTGCTCTAGCTAAGGTGGATTATAGGCTAGCCTACTTCGAGGATGACGGTAAATAAAAGAGAGAATTTGAAACACATGCTGCACGCCCAGTGACTGAATATTTAATTGTATGTTATAGCATGGAGAAAAGTCTAATGCCTAGTCTGCAGCAATTGGCTAACGGCTAGTCTCGTCTCCAATTATTACAAATATTTGCTCTCTGATTGGTGGATTGCGAGTAGTAGGTCTGAAGTGAGTGATATTAATGAGCAGGGAAAATTTTAATTCAGCAATGACTTTGAAATAGTAAATAGATGACCTGCCCGGCCCAAAATGACTCTAGACTTAGCATAGTTAGCCTTATAGAAGGATAGCCACTGGACATCACAATTCTTTATCGTCTTGATCATTACTCTGATGAAGATTTAGATTATCTAGGTGTTCAAAATGATATTTTGTAAGAAGATGACTCTATATGTACCAGTAGTGTGAGTGAACCAAATAGTGAAAGTACTGATGAAGCCATAGGGCCTCAATATCAACAAACCAGGACTCAACAAAGGAGGCGTGGAAAGGGCGTTGGTGATGACAGAAATTTTGCTTTTGGATGGAATTGGAACTATCTACTAGAAACAAATGACTCGTTGAATGGCTTTTAGTTTTAGAGTTTAGAGAACAAGCCGGAGTAAAGATTTAGATCTAGATCCTGGTGGTAGGTCTGAACCAGTGACATTTTTCAAATTGCCTTTTCCTGATCTTGTGACAGAACTGACACCCATATTCGCCTGGATTGAATAAATACACCTCAAAATCCATCAAGAAATTATGCATACTAAATTATGAACCTGACTGTGCAGTGTGCAAGTCTATCAAAGTAATGAGTTAAGAATGTTTTTACCTTGAGTCAACTTTGTGGTGTTCCACTTTGCTCTCCCTTTTGTTTTGGACTTCTCATAACCGTTTTACTGTTGTGGCTTTGATAAAGAATGTCCGTTTTTAAAAAAAGTACAACACAATATATTTCCAGGACTAAACATATTAGTCATTATGAACACTGAGAGAGACTAAGAAATTGGACTTCAGATTGTGTTGAATTGACATTTTATTTTATTGAGAGCAAAATCCACCAAGATGTCAGTGTTGTGTGCTTATTATTTTCCACACTGAAAAAGCAAACAAGCACAGAATAGTTGAAAATTTACAAGATATGACTTCCAAGAAAAGAAGTAACCATTTCTGGTCCCATTTCTTTTGTTTTGGGTTGTTCATTTTAAAATCTTTTTATTATTGGAGGTTGGTTTTTTTTTCCTTTCTATCTGTCTTCAGTGGATAATCTACTTCTCAATACTTTTTAAAGCATTCTGTGAAGTTTTACAAATTTATTTGCCTTCTACAGAAAAGATGCGTTCTCATACTCCAAGCATCACTGCTGTAGACTCCCCAAGTTCAAGAGCGGGTAACTCAAGCTGTGACTCCGGATGCTACACAGGCGAAGGTGGCAACAAACACAAACACAAAAGTGATGGGAAAAAGGGGGAAAGGAGCAAAAGTGGTCACACTCCTTGCACATCTTGTGGCAAACCGAAGCAAACTTTAAAGTCTTCCTCTTCCACTAACATGGCACCACCTCTTCCTGCCATTCCCCCACCATCCTCTTATCCTATATCTCCATCTATTTATCCTCAAGTGCCCACATCAGCTTACTCTCCATACACACCAGGGCACCATGGAATCCCATACATGTCCAGCTCTAGCCATTATAACACATCTGGATATCCATGGGACACCCATGACCCATACCACAGCTCCATGTCCAACTCCAGAACCCTGACTGACATGAACGTCTCAGAAAACTCCTCAACCCCATCTCAGCCACCAACAATGATGATGTATCCAGGTGGATCGGGCATGTATCGTGATCGCTACCTCACCGGGGATGGACAATCTTTGACTGAAGAAGACCAAGAAGTGATAGCCATAACTTATGGAACACATAGAAGGCGAAAACTTTCTACTCCGGCCCAGGCAGTCTCTGCCAGCTCTTCCCATTCAGAGATAGCTGGCAACTTGGGAGGCACCTACACCCCATCTTACTATTATCGGCAGTATGATGGAGTTTCTCTGTGCAGTGATCCATCTTGTCCCCAGTGTGTAGCCTATATGTCTTGCCCACAGTGTGCCACCTACCATCATTACGTCAACACGACCATTCGCTCAGACAGTAAATCTTCCAAGATGTCTTACAGCTCAACTTGTACCCAGACAACTTGCCTCAGCCCAGATCAAGATGAAAACTACAGCAGTTGCCATAGTGACTGTCCCACAAGCCCCAGTCGCTTAGTTGCTAATCCTCAGCAAGGCTACCCTCTGCAGCCATCGCATCCACATATGTACCCTTTAAGTCCCTCATATGGCCAGACAGCTCCTGCCACCCCTAATAAATTTGTATCGATTCCCATGTCGCCAGAGGGTGCGGTTCTGCCTTTCTCCACTCATCAACTTCCAACCTCGATTGACAACCCTAAACTGCAACAAAGCAAAGGAACAAACAGTCCAGCACAGGTGAAGACTTCATCAACAGGGGACCAGGCTAGTCAAGCAACCGGTAGCGCCCCCACAAAGAGTGACATTGACATGGGCAGTAAGGTTCCCACTTCAGTATGGCCTCACAATCCTGAAGGCACAGAATCTCCAAGTATTGCCAGCCTGTACAGCCGTGATGGAGGCAGCAACAGTCCTAGCAAATCAGAATCTGGTGCCTCTGCAGCTATGAAAAGTCCCATGCGCTCCCTCATGCCACTTGTCTCTACAAAACTGAGCGCTGAAAGGATCAATTTAGGACAGTCTCCATATAGCACTGAGGTAAGCAAATTAGGGTTGAATTTGAGGACTTTTGTCTTGACTTGGCAGTGCTTGCTCTCTTCACACTTTTAACTACCTAGTCCATCAAGGCAGGCAGACTTCTGAGGTCTTTTTATTCTAGTGATAGTTCATGAATAATGCCATTGTCCAGGAATTGCAAGGTGTTAGTGAATGGATGTGGCTTTAAATTATGAATCAAATGGTCCAGGTTTTGATTCCAGTTATTTTTGTGTCCAGTGTTCAGAAAAGACTTCACACAAATTATGTCACCCGGCCTAGGCTTTAAAGTACTTGTACCAACTATAACTAAGCCTGTGGCAAACAGGTGTCTTATATGCTGGGGTGTTATATCATTTGTTGTTTTGAATGGTTTCGAAATAGGAAGTTTAGCACTTCTTCTAAGGAGTTAAATGACCTAGAAGGAACTTTGGCTTACTTATTGGGGATTGTAGCTTCTCCTTCCAATAGCTCAGAAAGAGAAGAACTAGATTTAGATTTATAAATTGAGACAAAAAATGTAAGCTATTCTTTCCATTCTTTAGTATCTAAGTCTCTCATGAAAATCAATTGGTTTTTTAATTTTCATTTTGGAGACCTTTATATTATAAATTCATTCATTCAAACCTTCATGACAAAGTCTGTTCCCATGATGCTTATTACCAGGTTACAATACAGTTAATTAATGTGAACATGTTTTTGTTTTTTTTTTAAATCTCTTTAATTGAAATTTCATCAGTAATTTGCTTTTTAGAGAAATATGATTGAGATGTGTCATGTTAACATAATTTGCAAAAGTCTGAACTTTATTTTGCGTACACCGATCTTGATAAATTTGTTTCTAAAATTGTTTGCTTTTGTCTCTTAAATGCACAACCATACACTTGAGAACTTATATTAAACCCAAATTTTAAGGACCCTGGCCTTTATTTCATTTTGGTTTTAATGCAATACATTATAGCCCATCTCTCTTTCTCTCCATATATTTATATTATTGTATTCAGTTCAATTCAATTCAATTTTTAAAAATCTTTATTCATCCCCCAGAGGGAAATTGTTCTTTAAGACTTGTCAATAGCAAAAATTGAAATAGTATACTGGTGTATGGACATCCAAGGTGTATGTCACCGTACTTTTTTTTCTTTTCAATGTGTAATTAGTAAACAAAATAGTCATATAGTGACGAAAAGTTTTTGAAAACCCCTAAAATACCCTCTGCATATATCTCCTGAAAGTGTCAGAAGCTCCTTTTTGGTAAATTTTTGGTGCAATTGAAAATTGACTATTAAATTGGAGGGTAAATGAACGTCAGACATCTGTAAAATAGTTTGTAGAATTATAGATCCTTCATTAGTGCAAGTGAATGTGATTCAATAATTTATTTTTTTTCCTGGTTCTAGAGCGGAGAATGCAGCATCCCCCCTCTCTTGGTGCAAAGGTATGCAGAAGAATTGCGACAGGACTTGAAGACTATTTCCCAAGTGTTGGAGCAGATCAGAGCTAGGCACTTGCAAGAGGTCAACAAACCTTATGTAAGTTGTTGCTTATGTTGATATATGATCATTTAAGTGTAAGCTCAGTAGTAATCAATTTCTGGTTTTATCTCTGACATGGAATAGTGTCCTATGAATGCAAACAATTCAAATAAGAATACAATGAGTCTGTGGGCTAAATGCAACATCTCTCCTTTCCATAATTTGGCCTTACAATCTTATCACTGGCATTGTTGAGATGAAATTTAACCAGTTGCCCTAAATTAATCATAGAAAAATGCATCAGGGCATTTGTTATGCCTATTTTAGAATATGGATGCTGTATTTGGGATCCCCACACACACTCAGTCATGGTACGGGACTAACTTTACTTAACTTACTTTACACCTATAAACTTAAAGGAAATCTGGAGAAAATTCAAAAGAATGCGACATCTTCATAATAAATGACTATAATTATACTCAAGGTAGTACAGTAAAACCTCGTTATAACTGCCCCCGTTATACCGCCAATCTCGATATACCGCCAACTTTTGCCTGGAACAGAACGGCTGCAATGCAAAACAATGGGGATGCATTTTATACCTTCATCCACCATCGGCCAAGGGTGCACCTGGAACAACCCTTACAGTTTTATAGTAAAATACACCCATTATACCGCTAACCCAAAAGATACATCTAAATGCCAGTGGCCCTTTTGACTATTACTATGACTTGTAATCATTCAGCTGATGCCATCACGGACATGAAGGGAAGATGAAATACATGTCGATAGATTCAACTTTCCCCACCTCATCTCCTATTTTCCAGTACATCGTACCAGACATGCAACAGGTCTTGATGATTAGCCTACACTTGATGTGTTGACCAGTTCATGTAGTTTTAGTTAGGAATGCGACTTAAGTGTAACATGTAGGCCTTACCACCTATTCCTCAGGTCACATAGTAAGGGGTTGGGGGTGTTGACCTAATAGTAGGTCTAATAGATGTAGGGCCTGCATGCATTTGAATTGGCAATAATGTTGTATGCTGTTAGGAGCAGTCATCATTAAATGCATAGCCTAGATCTAGTAAACCAACAACATTCTTAAGAATTGCATATAGGCCCACTTCAACATTATACCGATGGGTTGGTCTGTAAAGTGTACCACAAAATCCCAGCCCTAGTTGAACACACTGACACTGCACCTCGACACAGCCCCCATCCCCAGCGCAGCCCAGCCCCACCCCAGTCACTGCCGCAGTCTGGCCCATAGTTCCTGCAACACTTGTGTGAAGGCAGTATGATTGAAAGTAAAAATTGTTGCTCATTTGGGCTCACAGATGATTAAAAGGCAGGACAGAGAAATTCAAAGAAGAATTCACAATTTTGAGGATTGATATGAGTTCTGCATTCGACACAATATGTCGAACAAAATTGCTAAGAGTGCTGGAAACATTCCTTGAAAAAGACCACATCAAGCTAATTAGATCTATACTTGCCAACACCTCACTAACATTCTCATCTGGTAAGGAAACAACCATCATAAAAACAATACTTGGAATACCACAGGGGGATAGTTTAAGCCAACTTCTCTTCACTGCCTATTTAGAAGCAGCTCTGAAAGAACTCCGAGCACATCTGCCAAGCAACGAAAGGCTAACCCGAGAACTAATATATGCAGATGATGTAGACCTAATTTTTGACACAGAAGAGGAGGCACAGAACTACATCCCAATAATATCAGACACCTCAAATCAGTGGAATCTGAAAGTCTTTGAGGCAGAAACAGAGATAACAACGATAGACAGAAACAGAAAGGAATGGAAAGATGTTAGAAAGCTGGTAAGTCTAATAAACGAAAACGAAGACATCAAGAAGCAGTTCTCGCCCAAAATGCATTTCAGGAATTGAAAAACTTATGGAACAGAAGAGAAACGATTAGATAGCAAAGGCGAATTGCATTATACGAAGCGCTCATCGTACCAATAATAGTGTACCATTGTGGAACGTGGGGCCTCACTGGGAAGAACCTTGAAACTTTAGATGCAATGCACAGGAAACATTTGAGATGCATCATCGGCATCCATTGGCCCGACAAAATAAGCAACAAAGAGCTATACGACCGATGTAAAGTAAGAACACTAAGTGAGAGAACTAAAGAACAGAGATGGAAGATATTTGGCCACATACTCAGACGAGATAACAACATGCCAGCCCAGACAGCAATGTTTGAGTATTTCAGTATCTCAAAGAAGGCACAAAGTTTAAGGGAAAAACACAGACGTCACTGCCAACGACGCTTAATCAAGACCTCAGACATTATAAAAAAACATGCAAACTGAACCAACTGAATATGTCACTCCTTCTGATGAATAAAATGATACCCGCAGCATTAAAATCAATGCAAAAACCCCAGGAACTAAAAAAAACTGGCGCAAGACATAGAAACCTGGAAGAGAGTGACTAATGTCATACAAAAATGTTAGGAAAAGAACAGTACAGCGCACATAGTTTAGGGCAAGCGTCCCCACGTGACTGCGACGCCTTTATCTATCTTATCTATCTATTGCGCAGATGCCTGGTTCGGATGTACAAACCTCGATTGAACTGAACAGTGAAATGTAGCTTCAACCATATCACACCTTCTCCAGATATGTATTGACATTATTTTGATGCCTATTTCTAAAATTGTGTTTTGTAAAAATTGGAAAGTTTTTTTTTTGCCTCTCCAGTACAATTTCTGGAAGAGGCTCTTAGAAGAGTTGTACTCTACACCCGCGAGCTGTGGTTGTATTACCTAGGGTATAATTAATTGTAATCATTCGTTTTGAAGAGTGCCTATTCTTTTGGTATTCTTTTCCGTTTTTATCTTTCTTTTCTAAAATCGGTGTGGGCATCCCAGACACAGAATCCACAATATTCTAAAAAATGTTTAACAAAAAACATTTACACATTTTTCTTTGATTGATTTAGGGTATTGGTTAGATTTCGTCTCAAGAATGCCAGTGTTGAGCTTGCCTTATTGCACACTGCATTATTTTGATATTTCCAAATTAACCCACTCTCTATGGTAACACTGGTGTGTTTTGCGCCACCTATGTATATTTTGCGCTTTTAGTTTCAGTCACTATCGTATAATACTTACTTAATCGCTCACATAGTCATCTGACTTTGCAGCCTCCTTGATTTCTATGCAAAAACGTTTCCATTTCTTTATTCGTTGCTGATGTTCTGGAGGTCTCTAGTTGAAGTTAACTTGATGTTGTGGTTTGTCAATCTTATAAGATCATTGTTGAGTTTCATTAGCAACGTATTTATTGGACGTCCTAAATATCTTGGTCCCTTATCGATAAAAATATAATGTGATAGTTTATTTACAGGGATTTAAGCTCTTCAGAATATGCCTAAAGAGTCTCCATTGTGCTTCTAGAGTTTGGACGCAGATTGCTGTTTCATCGCACGTTCTGTAAAGGCTTTGTTTGAGATTTTCGTTGGATATTTGATTCCTAAAGCAGTTTTCAGCGGTTTGCGATGGAAGGTGTCCAGCTTGCCTTCGTCCAGATTCGTGATTCCCAATGTTGCACAGTTGTGGATGAAGTAATATGTATTTATATTTTATTGGTTTATGCTTTTTAGTGATGGTTACAATCTGGCATTTCTTTGGATGGAATTCCATCTTCCTATTACTATCGTGTAAGGTTTTTCATATCTCTTTGCAATTTTTTACCACTATCGAACCCTCGATTGTTGTTTTTTATCTTTAGTAAGCTATCATCTGAAAATAATATAATGGTGGTATTGGCTGAGAGGTTTTGATCTATATCATTTATATTTAAGAAGAAGATAGATCTTGTAGGCCCCCCTACCGCTCCTTTTCGGAACCCTGATTCTACTAATTTTGTATTTGATCAGACTCATTCTTTGATGTCTGCCTAGTAGAAATGACTCGATCTATTTTTATGAATTTTTTTCAGAAATGCCATAGTTCTTAATTTTTTAAATTAACTTTTAGTGATCTACTTTGTCAAAAGTTTTTGAAAATTCTTAGGGGATTAGCCGATATGATATGATATCGTATAATATGATATGATATGATAAGATATGATATGATAAGATATGATATGATATGATATGATATATGATATGATATAGTATGATATGATATCGGATAATATGATATGATATGATATGATATATGATATGATATGAT
>JAOYNN010313486.1:0-10065 GCA_025770095.1 Goniobranchus kuniei
GTAGTAGTAGTAGTAGTAGTAGTAGTAGTAGTAGTAGTAGTAGTAGTAGCAGCAGCAGCAGCAGCAGCAGTAGTAGTTGTAGTAGAATTGTTACTAGCTGGAAATCCCATTCTTCGAACAGAGAGAGGGTGAGGAGAAAAAAGAAGTACAGCTAGGGGCAAGAACCCAGAAGGTTGAAAGCAGAAGCTATTTATAAACATTCCATCATTATGTCGATTCACTGTTGACACTAACATTTCTTACAAGTGTTCTAGAATCTAGAAGTAGACGAAGGCCTTAAGTAAGCCTAAAATTCTGGAACTAACTAGATCTAGATGTACGGTAGATAAGCCTTCTCTTGGATCCCAGTTTTTCGACTGAGATACAATACTTCGATCATGTAATCTAGACAAAAAGCCTAGATCTACTTAAAGGCCCTAGGTAAACTTCGAATTCTACAACAACTGAAGAAAGAAAGCATTGTTTTGTATTGTAGGTTAGCAGAACTGTAGGCCTAAGACCTACGCTAGATGGTTCCTAAATATACTGTTTGTTCCAAAATATACTGCCGCTAGGGTCAGTATTAATTGGAACGGTTCCGAAAAATACTAGCACCGGGGCCAGTTTTAATCGGAACCGCTCCGATTCGTTTGGTTCCGAAATATTCGGTGACAGCGTAACTCACGCTCTATCTTCCCTCTCCTGTATAAAGGAACGTTATTGAAAAATATATCAGTTATGTAAGAATGGCTTACAAATCAAAATACAATGCAAACTGTTCAGAATTAAAAACATTATTCATTGTCCCTAAATATACTGGAAAATGCCCCTATTGAGCCATGAAGGCAGTGCCGCCAAGTGAAAAGCGTAGATGATACAAGAGGGTGCGAAGGCGGTTGTCTGAACACTGAATTGCGCTCCATCTAAACGTGTACATGTAACTGGAAGCGTTCCTCGACAATTCGAAGCAGACGACAAGATAGATAATCTCCTGACACCATACTCTATGGTCCTTCCGTGTACACGGTCAATACTGCATAATATTATATTAATATTGAGTGAAAAGGCGCCAATGAATACTGTGAGGTCCAAAGATGAAGAATATATGCTGATTTAGAAACATATTATAATCACCGGCGTGGCTACGTGTAGGCTATTTAGGCTAAGCCCCATCTTTAAATTGTTTGATAACCTGCTTAAAATTATATCAGAAAAGGCATTTTTGACATTCTGTTATCCTACAGTATGTTCATTTCCAAACCTACGCTGTGCTAGATGTACTCTAGCATACGGTATTAGCCAATCAGAAGAGACTGCGCTTCGCTGAACCACAACATTAGCCAGTCAAGACAAGTGAGGCTCCATCTGAGAGGCCTTTTCCCCACGGCATTTCCCATTGAATCTTTATAGTATCGTTCCAGATAAATGAATGTAGAACGAATATTTCCATTGATACAGGGACTCGATAAAGGTTGGTATTGAGTCTTGAGCTCATCAGCCTCAATGCTTTTTAATTCATTCTATCAGTGGTTCTATGTACCAAGGATTTACGTCCCAGGATCATATCCGCCGAATAATGCGCCATGCGAGTGTGATATAACCTTATTTAGGCCTAGAGCGTGTCAGTCAATGCAGTCTTCCAAGTTCTCTTGACTGACTAGTCTAGGCCTACTCGATCTATGTCTAATCCAGATCTAGATTAAGATATTATAGATAATATGTACAACTACTTACAAGACGACGACTGGATCTAACTCAACCAAGGCTAAGACGGTAAGCTTAATGATAAAATAAAGTATTGTAAACTAGATCATCTATCCCTTTAAAAATGAGCTATGCGAGATAATGTTGAATAGGCCAGTATTATGACTGGAAGAATAGTTATTATCAACACATGTGATATTGGCTTGTAATAAGAAGCCACATGTCTCTGACAAACCTAGCTACGCCACTGACTGTGTAACTCTTGCATCAAAAGCACTCTGTAGCTCTTGCATTGAAACTATTGTGTAGCTCTTGCATCGAAAGTACTGTGTAGCTCTTGCATTGAAACTATTGTGTAGCTCTTGTATCAAAAGCACTGTGTAGCTCTTGTATCAAAAGTACTGTGTAGCTCTTGCATTGAAAGTACTATGTAACTCTTGTATCAAAAGTACTGTGTAGCTCTTGTATCAAAAGTACTGTGTAGCTGTTGCATCAAAAGTACTGTGTAGCTGTTGCATCAAAAGTACTATGTAGCTGTTGCATCAAAAGTACTGTGTAGCTGTTGCATCAAAAGTACTGTGTAGCTCTTGCATCAAAAGTACTGTATAGCTCTTGCATCAAAAGTACTGTGTAGCTCTTGCATCGAAAGTACTGTGTAGCTCTTGCATCAAAAGCACTGTGTAGCTCTTGCATCAAAAGCACTCTGTAGCTCTTGCATCGAAAGTACTGTGTAACTCTTGCATCAAAAGCACTCTGTAGCTCATGCATTGAAAGTACTGTGTAGCTCTTGCATCGAAAGTGTTGTGTAGCTCTTGCATTGAAAGAATTGTGTAGCTCTTGCATCGAAAGTACTGTTTAGCTGTTGCATCAAAAGTACTGTGTAGCTCTTGCTGTTTAGCTCTCGCATCAAAAGTACTGTCTGTTTGTCTCTCTCTCTGTCTCTCTCTCTCTCTGTCTCTGTCCCTCTCTCTGTCTCTGTCTCTGTCTCTCTCTCTCTCTCTCTCTCTCTCTCTCTCTCTCTCTCTCTCTCTCTGTCTCTCTCTCTCTCCTCTCCCTCTCTCAACATGTATGGTTGTCCATTTGCATATTAACTCTTTTGGACTTTCCCGTGTCCACGATGGAATTGAACATATTTCAGGCTAATATATTCTACAAAAAGAATAATTCATTACATGCAGTCCCTGTACTCAGGTACGCAGATGATACAATTCTGCTTTCAGAAACACAAAAAAGGCTAAATAATCTGATACACAATGAAGCTACGCAGTGAAAACAATGGCCTCCATTTAAATGCAAAGGAAATTAAAATAATGGATCTGGACAGAACACACACACAATAACAAACATTTGTATTGAAGGAGAACAACTAGAAAAATTGATTGCTATGAATATCTAGGATCTAAAATAAACAAAGATGCCAAGAAGGCGTCTAGCAGTAGCTATGAACAGCCTGAAAAAGCTGATGAATGTATGGAAGAATGAAAGTAAAGAACTGAAATTAAGGATTGTAAAGGCATGCATATTACCATCGGTAATATTACATATATGGCTGCGAATCATGGACGATTACAAGGGCAGATGAGGACAAAATAATGTCATTCGAAATGAAATGTTACTACAAAATCCTAAGAGTATCTTGGATCATGAAAGAAACAAATTTGAACATTTTGCGGAGACTCGGGCTAAAAACATGCCAACTTATGAACATCATAAAAAAAAATCTTTAATTTTTTGGACATGTTAAAAGACATGACACTCTTGAAAAACTATTTCTGGAGGGAAAGGTAGACGGAAGAAAGGGAAGAGGAAGACCCAGAAGGAGATGGAGTCAGGATGTTGGAGAGTGGCTGGGAAGTCCAATAATGGAGGCAGGGAGACAGGTTAGTGACAGAGACGGGTTCTGCAAAGTCGTTTAGGAGGCTACGTCTGACAAGGAAAGGCCATTGTGATGACAATGATGCAGTCCCTGCAGAAATATTGTTGTAAAAAAGAGCCAATTCCCAATAAATTGCCTAAGTTGATATATGTCTCTACTTAGGGGATATCGGACGCAGGAGTAACTGCAGCTCTTTTGCCAGTGGTGTTCCTGGACCGCGGGAATAAGACCAAACGAAAAGAATCAAAGCAGAACTACTGGAATTTATTTGCGACTGTGCATGAATGGACGGCTGATTATCATCAATATCATATGGAAGGATCTGCTCATTTAAGGTACAACAATAGGCTACACGAAGCACCAATTTATATAAACCGCGCAAAAGGACAAATAAGTATCAAGCAAAGAAGACTAGATTTGCCTATATGACTAGTCCAGGGGCCCTCCTTCTGGCGGTTTGTGTGCGGGCTCCCCGCTAGCCTTTGTTTTACAACTAACTCACAAGGCAGTGGAGGTCTGTGGATGGCCGTTATCCTGATTAGGATCGTCCGCCCTTTGCAGGTCTTATTTTTAATCCCACTGGGTTCCACTACCCTCCTCATCATAATAAATTGACGGGGTCACCGGTTTAGTCCCGATTGTCCGACAGATACCCAGGACCTCTTCTTTAGGTACCGTGTGTGAAACAGATATTATCGATCTGTTCCTCCACTCATACCTGCCCTCAGCTAACCTTATAAGGTCGTTATTGTTGCCATTACCATTCTGTATTGCCCACGAATTAAGACTTTCAATAAAAGTTATTCTCTGTCCACTTCTACTTCGTTTGCCTTCGATTTGTCTTGTTATGGCTAGATGTTCAAAACCCTTGTGTCGGCAAATGTGTCCTAAAAATTGCAGTCGCCTCTGCTAATAGGTTTCATTAATGATTTCCAAGTATAGCGTCCTTCAGTACTGATTCATTAGATCTTTTCTCGGTCCGTGATAACCTCATCGTTCTTCTGATAAACCCACACCCCCACTGTTTCTAGCTTCTTTTCTGTTTATTCGTTTAATGTCCAAAATTCCCATCCATATGGTAGGAATGACCGTACATGTTTTCATTACCCTTATTTGTGGTGTTCATTCCTATGTTTCCTTTTTGATGGTATTGGTTTCATTTTTTGGAATGTATCTTTGGCCATGGCTATTCTTTTTCCTATTTCACTATGGATTTACCATCTGATATTATTAGGTAGCCAAGGTATTTGAATTTTGAAACTTGTTTAATTTGTTATCATTTACTAACTAGATTGCATTTGGGGTTCGTAGATTTTTTTCTAAATGACCATGGATTCGGTTTTTCTCACATTTAGAGACAGGCCAATTTTTTTACTGTCTAACACAACAGTATTAGAAAGTGTTTGACGCTGTTCTTCAGATTCTGCCATTAAACTGTATCATCTGCATACCTGAGATTATTAAGATTTTCACCATTCACCTGTTTTGTAGATATTTCTGGTCTTAGACTCTTTTTCATTCTATGCATCATAACTCTCAAAAGAATTTTTGTGAAGTGGCTTATTAAATTGATTGCTCTATGAAGCCCATATTCCGTTGCTCCCGGTGTTTTTGGTAGTACTTTAAAACCAGATTAGCAAAGGTCTTCTGGGATTGTACCGCTGTCATAGATTGCATTTAAGAGCTTTGTTGTAAATTCTATTACCACATCCTCTACAACATTCGTGATCTCTATCTGTATGTTATCTGGTCCATTTTTCATTTTACCTATTGCGCCTTTACCTCTTCTTTTAGGACAGCAGGACCCTGTATTTTTTTCTTTATTTTAGGTTGTGCACCCCTATCATCTTTGAAAAGATCTTCAACATACTCTGACCATGTATTTAATATTTCCCCCTTTTCCATTCTAATTTTATTCCACCTTTAGACTTGATGCAGCCAGGGCTGCTGCATTTGATTTTCTTACCACTCACCTGATTTATTTTGGAGTGCATTAATTGCTGTCTACCTTTTGGTTTAACTTTATCTCCTAGCATTGTTGATTTATCCATTCTTCTTTTGCCTCATTACATATTTTCTTGATCGTTTTGTTTAAATCTTTGTATTCGCTTCTTCATTTTTTGACTTACGTCTGTCTTCCATCAACTCTACTGTGTCTTTGTTCATCCATTTCTTATGTCTTTTGACCTCTTCTTTAGGAATATTTTTCTCTGTTGAGACCTTTTCATTACTGAACAAAGTTCTTCTGCTTCTGAGATGTTGCTTAGTTTCAAATTTGTTTGCACCGCGACAGAAATTTTGTCTCCTTTTCATCAGATTTTAGTAGGTCCATTTGAAATGTGGGACTGCCCGTTGAAATTTTCATTTTCTTAAGTTTGATTGCAAATTTAATCATGACTGTAATATGGTCCTTAAATAGGGAACACCTGAATCAGAAGCTGCCTTGCCTTTGTGTGTATATGGTTCGTGTGCACACAGCAATGCAGTGGATAGATGTAAGCTCACGTTCGCTCACGATATCACTACAACAAAAACAACAACAACAACAACAACAACAACAACAACAACAACAACAACAAAGAATTAAAAGATTAGATTCTTGTGCAGACCGATGCAGACTGTGATACGGACCGGTACCGGTCCGCGGACCGGGGGTTGGGGGGACACAAGCGGCTAATTGCAGCCCTGGTAACCCAAACCTGAGCTCGCTGATTCGAAGTTATTTTTGGAAATGACACACGCTTTTTGTGGTGGTGGTACTGAAGGTCGACATTGAAGTTTGCTGAGCCGATTCTGAACGCAGAGTTTACACACAGGACCTCTGATTAATTCTTTGTCTTATACCAGGAATTGCTTTTGTTAAGTTTGTTTGCTTTTATGACAATATTTCATATGAAAGTCACCCGATGATCAACCAACAAGGTTAAATAACAATAGATAAAAACTTTTTGCGTGGGCCCAAACCACGGCGGAGACATCTGGTTCTGGACTTGGTTTGAGACCTATATCATGTCCCGACGTATTTGAGATCTATGTCATGTCCCGACGTATTTGAGACCTATGTCATGTCCCGACGTATTTGAGACCTATGTCATGTCCCGACGAGGACATAGCATAAGAAACCAAAAACTGATGAAAAAAGCCGAACTTTTCAGTCCATTAATTCGCCAAATTTTATCATAAATCTGCACAGAAACATAGCTATCGTTTCTTAAAATAACCGGGTTACCTGGGTGCAATTAGCCACTTGGACTAGACACTGGGACCTAGTTAAAGCTTATCATGGAACGGAGAAAAGCCATACTCGAGCAAAACTCTCACCTTGTTTATTATGAAATGAGGTCATTTGGTACCAAATATCACCCTCCCCCAAATACACACACTTTCTGTCCCCCCGCCACAACCTAGAATAATGATGGGCAGGGGCATCGTATCCCCTGAGCACGGTTTGATCCAGCTTAGGTGGCTGGTGGCCAGGGATTCAGATTAGAGATCTGGTCCTGATCGTAAGGAATTAACCCATATCTATGCCTATCATACTACATTCCATCTCCAAAGTAGCGTGTAAGAATAATAACATTTTCCTGTTGTTTTCCATCGGCAGCAAACATTTTCAACTATGAGCTTTTTTCTGAATCCCTCATCCGTTAAAACAGGCCAAATTGCGAAAGCAAAGAAGGTAGATTTGAATTGAAGGTAACTCAAAAAAAGGAAGAAAAGGAAAACCAATAAGAGAAAATAAAGAATAAACACAAAACCGAACAAAACGAAGATAAACAAACTAAGGAACATAGAAACAAGCAAGAAAAGCCCATATACTATCAACTATAACGAAGTTGGAAATTTGTTCAACATAATTTATCCTAAATTGAAAAAAGAAGAGATGATCCCATTTAATGAATCATTGGAAAAAAAGCCCGAGGATGCATATGAAATACTTCTGAACATGCCTTGAATATTTTTATGATAAAAACGGATATGAGGCTGAAACAACATTTTTCAATTAATTTACTTTCAATCTCACAAGACAGTAAAAATTTAAAGTAGAGTATTAATCCACCTTCATGCAGGCTCATGTCGGCTGGTACATTATTATTTATTATTCCCCCTTCAAGCTATAGCCTTCTAGCACTGTCTTCATTCCGAGAGGAGCCGTACAGTGGGGCAGCAGGCGCCTAGGCGCCTCGCAATAGCTTAACACGTATCAAAGGAAAGATGATGAAGGTATAATTTTAAATTCGCGATGTTCTCCTTCAACTCTAATTGCTGCCGTCCTATCCCAGTACAGATTTCGTATAACCCGCAACTCTTTACCATCGATGTCTAGTTTCCCGAGCATTTCAAATAGTTTTCATGTTTGGCTTTGTCAAATGCCCGTGGAATAGTCTATGAAGCAGAGGTGGAGGTCTTTTTGTACTTCTATGCATCTTTGCATGAGCATTGATAGTGTAAATATTGCATTTCTTGTCCCTTTATCAGGGACAAAACCAAATTGTGAAGGTGATATTACTTGCCTAAGGCTTTTTCGCATTCTACGCATTAAAACTCTCAACAGGACTTTTATAAAATGACTCATTAAACTAATTGTTCTATGCAACTCACATTCTGTTGCCCCTGGTGTTTTAGGCAGAGATATAAAAACCGACTTACATAAATCATCTGGGCTTGTGCCGCTTTCATATATTGAGTTTAGGAGTCTTGTTGTCATGTCTATTCCTAAATCCTCTAAGGCTTTTATTACTTCTATGGGTATATTGTCTTGCCCTGTGGCTTTTCCATTCTTCATTTTCTTTAACGCTGCTGCTACCTCTTCCTTTAGTATGCAGGGGCCTTGTATGTATTTCTTTATTTCAGGTTTTGCTCCTCTGTTGTCTTGAAAAAGATCTTCGACATATTCTGACCATCTGCTTAGAATTTCCTCTCTTTCCATGAGCATTGCTTCGTGTTTAGATTTGATGCAGCTGGGGCTGTGAGATTTAGTCTATTCCCACTAACTTCATTAATTTTTGTGTGCATATATTTACTGCTTTGACATTTGTTTTTGTTCTATTTCCTGACATTGTTCGTTAATCCACTCTTCATTTGCCTCATTAGATTTCTTCGTTATCTTTTTGTTTAAAACTTTGTATTTAGTATCATTATTTTTCAGTTTTAGTCTTTCTTCCATTAAATCTAGTATTTCTTTCTTCATCCATTTTTTGTTCTCTTTTGTTTCCTTTTTGGGGACATTTTCTTCTATGACTTCATTCAATGTTTCTTTCATTTTTTCCATAATTCGTTTACTTCTGTAATGTGGTTAAGAGCCTGAAATTTGTTTTGCACAACCACACTAATTTTGTCTTTTAATTCTTCATCTGATTTTACAAAATCCATTTGGAATTTGGGAAAGGATCTTGTCTTTTTACATTTTTTTTATTTTTATTTTTTCTGTTTACGCATGGCTGGGACGTGATCTGTGTCACAACTGCCCCTGGCATGATTTTGATGTGTTTATAGAATTTCTGAATCTCTTCTGGATGAGTATGAAGTCAATTTTGTTTCTTGTACTATCTCCAGGACTCTTCCATGTCCACTGCCGTCTAAGATGGTTTCGAAACAAGCTATTAGTGATTGTGAAGTCGTTCATTTGAAACCATTCAATCAGTTTATTCCCAAAAGTTCATTTGTTTTCCTATACCCCAAGGCCCTACAACATCTTCTACCATTTCATCTCCTACCTTGGCGTTGAAGTCCACCATTATGATCTTGATGTCTTGTGACTTTAGATAACTTTTCGCTTTTTCTACTTCTTCATAGGATTTGTCTACGTCTCTATCTTCGCTCTCCGATGTTGGCGTATACACTTGAATGACCCCTAAGTTCACAAGTTTGGCTTCTAGTTTAGCTGCAGTTACTCTATCTGATACTGGAAATAGCTTTTCACGTTTTGCTGTTAATTCATCAAGCATTATTCTTGTTCCTCTTTCATGCTTATTTCCACCAGAGTATACTATTGTCTTATTGCCTACTTTAATGAACCCTGCACCTTGCCATCTGACTTCAGCAAACCCTAGTATATAAAAATTATCTATTTTTCCTTTTTGATGCAGTGTACGGATGGTCCAGGAAGCTATTCTTAATTCGTTCCTTGTGTTCAGTTTGCTAGCAAACGCTGGATGACGACCTGGTGTCACCTGCTGCACACGGCGGTTCCGGCCAAACGAGGGTTTCGGATCTGAATAGCGAATCACCTTAATGTTGTTGTCTGAATTCAAATTTGAGGTCACCATGATTCGTCAAACACATTAAAATGGGAGGGAGGCAAGCCTGTGCAAGGTCACCTGACATTTAAAATCTGTATAGTGAAATAATCCTGAGAAATTTAGAAGATACTCTAGGATTACTAGTAAACGTTGAAAATCTTAATAACATTAGATACGCAGATTACACAGTTTTAATCGCAGAATCTGAAAATCAAGTCCAAAAACTTCTAGACATTGTTGTTTTAATAATAATAATGATAATAA
>JAOYNN010313597.1:0-10064 GCA_025770095.1 Goniobranchus kuniei
TAGAATCTAGATCTATTTTATAGGCCTATCCCTCGGCCTAGAATCCAGTTTTAGGCCTATTTAGACTACTTCTACCTTCTTAGATATTGATAGAAATAATTGATGCAGGCAATGTAGAGATCGTATCCTAGGCCTATCCCTAGAATCTACTCTATACTTACTTCTAGATCTTGATAGAAATAATTGATGCAGGCAATGTAGAGATTGTAAATGTCTCTGCTGAATCCAATGTGAAAAGCTTTGTAATCCAGATGACAGTAATTGGTGTACCTTGTCCTACAATTTTGATTCGTTGGGAATGGGGCGGAATCGAACTGATATGTAAGCGGTGGCCAGAATCGATTTCGTCTCATCCTGTAGACTATTAACAACAACAAAAATCAAAGTGGTGGTCAGCATTGCCATAAGGAATCATCATTTATGGACTTAACTGAAAACCTAAAACCGAAGGGGTAAGCGTACTCAAATCCCACCGGCTCAGCTAAGCTATACTTGGTACACAAGGGCCAAGTTTGTCAAAAAGGCCCAACTTCCAGTCATGCTTCCAGCAATAACTTTGTGGATGACTATAAAGATGTAATTGATAAGCAAATTGTGGCATTGGTCACATGACTTTTAAAGGGAGGATTTGGTTGAAAACATGAAAAAAACAAAACTTTTAAAAATATAATTTCATTCTTATACAGGCTACATAGAGGTCAAACATAAGGCATGACGCTATTCTACTAAATATTCTTTAATGTAAAAATAGTTTTGAAATGTTTACATTGCTCTGTAGATCTGGGACTTTTGGCAAAAATTTAATATGGCCAAAGAAGAAAGGTGTAAAACAATCAGGCTCCCTTGGTCCAATTTTTTAAAATATAAGGATTATATTTGCTTGAAGTCTGAGGTGAGAATTTGTGTTTCATGTTCCCTTTTTTCTCAGTCATTCTTTTTCTTTCTTTCACATTCCTACTAGCAAGAGGATCAGATAGCAAACATGGAAAATCGTAATTATTTTTCTCTTCACTGTCTGCAAATGGAGACACAGCTTATATATGCTCACTTGGATATCTTTCATGAAGTAACATCTTGCATGGCCAGTGTTGAACATATGGCAAGTGCAGAGGTATGGTTATCAGAAATAAGCATAAATTATTAGCTTGAAGATCTTCATATTCTTCAGTTGGTTTATTGATTTATTTGTAAAAGCCATTTTCTATTTTAAAGTAAGAGGAAGAACAAACGTAGCAGAAAAGATTTTCAGTCGAGGATAAAAATTTGCTACAAGGTGAAGCAGACATTAAAGATTTTAAATAACAGACATAAGATACAATGACTACAAGGAGAGATGATTTAAATAAAAAAAACAAACACAAAAACAAACAACAACACATATATATATATATATCTATCATGTCTCTAAAAAATATAACTAGCAATGTAATGTACCTAAAAAATAAATGGAGAGATGATTTACAGACAAAAAAAATGTATCATTTCTTTAAAAAAACAACAACAAGCAAACAATAACCACAAAAACAACCCAAAAAAAGCAGCAAAACAAAATAAAAAACAACAAATTAACAATGGCCATCACGCCCTTAAAAGTGCACGCGATAACCACCCAGGATTTTCTACCGTCCGTACTCTGTGTACTTAAATACTCTGTACATCTTGATAGCAAGTGACCCCCATAGCATTTTTAAGTCATGCAATGAACACGAATGGGGGATAGCCACCGAATAATAATACCTACTTCCCTCTCCCAGCAAAACTATCCCCTCTGACAGCAAAACGCCTGGCAAAAAAAGACGGTTGAGAGAAGTAGATCTACTTCTCGGAAAAATATGTTGTTGTTTCTGCACACCGTCAATAATCATCAGTACGCTTATGCAACTGTTTCCTGTTGCCTCATGTAACACTTCTTAGTGACATAGATAGCCACTTGGGCATCCACAAGCGTAAGTAATAACAGGCTATTGTTGTACTTCGAGTCTAATAATTTATGCACCTAAAAGTACTTTTACCGTAGACACAATGCAATCTAGAATAGATAAAGATCTCATGAAGATATGCTATGCTTTATAATGGTTACAAATATCTAATCTAGATCTTCATCTAGATCTTGACGTATGCTGATGCACAAAATGGGTGAATGGCATTCAGCACTAATCCCACAGAATGCGTAAATAGCGTTCCGCACTATTCATGCAGGATGCAAGATTGAATGAAAAGAAAAAAATCTGAGCTTTTATATAGCGCTAAATCCACTAAATGTGCTCAAAGCACTTTTCAAGGGTTCCCCGACAGGTGTTTACCAACCAAATATCTTCTCAACTCCATTTAGAGTATACAGAGATGCAGCCATTTACAGGTGCACTTGCTCTAGCATACTGGCAAGATCTTCCTCTGCCTATGGTCGGGTAATCAATAACACCTGCGTGGTGTGAAGAAATGTATGTAAATAGTCTTTTCCAAGGACTAAACAGCACCACTGCCCAGCCGGGCCTCAAACTCGAACCCCAGCGGTTACAAGTCCAACGCGCTGATCTCACAGCCACGCTGCCACACAACGTCCATCTCCCTATGCATATTGTATATGGTGACAAAGGGATGAATGTTAAGTCTTCTCTCATTTTCCATCATGTTCTCTTTTGTCTCCTTAGAAAGGAATGTGGAAGAAGGGGGGGGGGGGGATTTTTGCTTGAAGAGGGAAGGAGGTAAAGTCAATGGCCATCCTGTTTCCCATTTGAATGTATTGCATGGCTTAAAAATACTGTCACGGTTAGTTGCTATCCAGATGGATTGAATACTTTAGTACACAAAAGGCTATAGAAATCCTGGGTACTTATCATAGTGCACAGTTTGCTGTTTTATAGCCATCATTAATTAGGTTGGGTGGTGGGTTGTTTTTTTTTAAGAGATGACTAAATCCTCTCTTTATATAGGTATTTCTTGTAATTTGCTTGTTTATTTTAAATGCTTCTTTTCCTCTTTAGCAAATTCTGTTTGCCTTATGAAAACTTCCACCTGCTTCACTGCGCTCTATTAACTTTTGGCTAATCTTTGTCTTACTTTACTCATGATGCTGAAATGACATAATGATAGAGTCAAAAAAGAGCCCCAAAAACTACAATCTCGTAATTACAATTGTTGGATTTTTTACTTACCACGCCAATAATCAATCTTTCAAACAAAATTTGTATTCTGTGTAACCTATGGCACATATTTAATAGAAAACACACAAACACCAATACACACAATACATTTTTAAGAAGTCTTTTGTCTTTGAAATTTTAAAACACTGTTGATAGCTTTTTTCTTTCCAGGCTGAAATAGCCAGAGTTGCCATAAATACTCTAAGTAGTTAAGACTCAATAACTCATTACCTTTATGTCTTTCCAGATTGCCAAAATTTGGTCTGATATGAAACCAAACATTCAGAATTTGTGTCCCCAGTCACCTGTCTCGTCACCAACTCGACTTTCTCCAGTTGGATCACCCAATAACCACCGTGCTGGTATCTCAGTTTAGCAGGATGTATGTGATTAAAAAATATTTGCTTTGAAAGGGCTTCTTTTCATAAAGATAAACAATGCTTCTATAATTTATTCCTTTGATTACACTAGAATATTAATTATATAATTCTGTTTCGCATTTTTGAATGCATTTTCAATGAAAGATTTGTGTTTTACACAAAAAGACATATACAGGGATGTAAATCTTTCCTAGTTCTAGGAATTCCAAGGCAAAAAAACAAACAGACAACAAAATAGCGCAATTGTCCATGTTTGTGTATCAGGTACCAAAACATCAAGAAACAAGCCTCTTCAATAATAAAATTGCATTCCCATACTTAAACCGATTAAAGTCCAACATTGAATGACGTACCTACAACTAACCTGCTGTAATAGTAATAGGCCTAATGTAATCGTCAATGAAGTCGAGGTCACTAAGTAGGCCTAGGCTTTGCCTACAATCTGGGCCTATAGAACCCAATGAGTACTCTTACCACCAGAGAAATGCAATTCTTGAATTGCTGTATAGGTGGCAAATAAATTCTCCAAATGGATCATTTTTTTCCTAGTTGATGGTTAGGAAGGAGACGGGTGTTTTTGCTAGGCTTAGCATACGATGCTTTCCCAGTGGAAGACTAGGAAATATTGCCCAGTTTTGAAATCGGTGTGCACGATTTCAATTCAGACCAGGTAGGCTGAGCTAAGGCAGAGGGCCTAGCTGATACAATGGTGGTATCGAGTATTTTGAAATGCGATTCTTCGTGAAGAGTTCTGAGACCAATTATTGTGAAAAAGATGGCCGTGCCCTGTGTTTATGTTGTTGATCGGCAATGGGGGTGAAATTTTATAGAGACTGTGAAAAGTAGATTCAAATGGGAATGTTTTGTCAGAATCGGACAGCCGAAGTCTATAAGATCTAGATCTATACTTGTGTGAAAAACTTGATTCAGATGGATTAGTGAGGTAGGCATATTGTACAACTGTGGTGAACAGCAGTAAGCCTAGGTCAGATAAATCTCGGCTAGGCTTGTGTTGGGACTCGTGAAAATTAAAGCAGCTCTCGTATGCCCATACTGTAGGGGATAGAATATTTAAGATTAAAACCGATCATGAGGTGCTAGATATAGCTTAAAAAGCTAGGCCTAAGAACATAAACATGTGCAAGTGTTATATCACTATATCCACGGTAATTAGCTTAAGTTGCCTTTTCTATCCGTCAGCTCAAAGGAAAAAGGTTTACCCACAGAATAGGCCTATAGATGTAGATAGATCTGTATTCTAAGCAGTAGGCCCACAAAATGGTGGTGGTAGGTTAAGCTTAGGATGAGTTGCTAGAATTCAAATCTGAATAGCCTAAATCTAGATCTAGTCTAGATTTATTATGCCTATAGCCCCATACTACAGTTTCTAGGCCTAGGCCTGGATCAATTGTTGTCATCTAAGAGGTCTTAAATGTTGTGGATCCTGTGTAAACATAATTTACTGTAATTAGCTTGGTTTTTGGGTGGATATGTAGCCTATGTATGTAATATTCTAGAAAACATGACAAAATAATGTCATCCTGATCGGTATAGCTTTCTGGACAGAGCTGACATAAGATTACATAACACTCCATTAACAATTTTCCTAGTGGTTTTCCGAGACCCATTTACATCCCTGCATATATAAAAGATGACTAATGTTTTGCCTCTGTATCATTACACATTGTTTTTCACATCAATATCAATGATCCTTATTTCAATCTGTTGCAAGAAGGTAGGCGTGTGGTCATCGCCATATATTTTCTCATTCATGCTTCCTTACAAGTATATAAATTAAGCTGCTTCATTAGTAATATAATGGAAGCATGCAAATTTTTAAGAGTGCATATGAATGATTAGAATGTAAAAATATTGGAAAGACTAGTACAAAAAATAAACAAGAAAAATCACAGATGCATATCGTATGGGCTTATGTGTTCAGTTCTAGATTATTAGATCAACGCTGCTTCTTTGTCTTTCTATTCCACTATCGAACACTGTTAAGCTGCCTTGCTCTCCACTGGTAGTAGAAAGTAAATGGCAAAATAAAGACTGTTTCAAAAAAATAGCATGATGACATACTTTGTAAACTTTATTTTGTTTCTTAAAGTAAGAAAAAATGCAGGCCTTTCAAATGTGTACTATCCTCCCATATTATTATTCCCTTAAATTTTGGCTTTATTACATTAACCTGATCCTTTTGCCACATTATATCATTTTGTAATTAATGAGAAATAGAACTGCAGCCAGACATTTTGGTTGTGATTTAATTTTGTGAACATATCTCATCAAACTCATGTGTGGATTTCATCAAACAGCTTGATTGTTTTTGGCTCTTTCTGTATATTCTAGATTTTTTTTTTCTAGAACAAACTCTCCCCGGGTCCAATTTTACTTTGCATAAAGATGCACCCATGTTGAATACACAGTATATCAGTTATACATAAATGTTATGATTATGGCTTGAAATATTCACATATCGTGTGAGATTAAAAAAAAAATTTTTTTGCAATGTTTGTTAGGTTTATTCATTACAGCCTACTCAAGGAAATATTTTGGAAATCTTTAAAAGTTTCCATATGATATAAAGGACATGCAAATAAGTCACAATGATATATTTCATTACACTTGCACTGTACAAATGAGTGATCAATGACGAGAGATATTTTAATATTAAGAAAAGAGGAATTGTCTCTGATAATATTCACCATAATATATATACACCAGTGATGAAGGTATACTTGTCGTTATAAGGCATTATTTCCTCAACAATCCATGGCTGCTCTTGTTTTGTCATGACTTATAGGTCCGTGAAATTCAGAATTCAAATTTTGAAATGACCTTAAATTTCAATCAGATTTTGAATACAAAGCCCTTTAACCATGCACCATTATTACTTGGGTTGAATTATATATTACAAGAGGTTTTGCATCTACTTACTGCTTTTGATTGTAAAATTCACAAGAAGCAAAATGTCATGGCTTGCCACTTAATATAGGCAAATAGGATCTATATGCATGTGGCATTGTAGATAAAAATAAGCTTGAGTTCAACATGAAAACTTATTGATGCAACATAACACTGACATTAGTCGGAACACCATTAGGGCGATGGGCTTGGGGAGAGGCCTCACCTGGGGTCATATAAGCTAACTCAAACTGTGCAGCATGTTCACTATGTTGCATGTCAGAACCATTCAGTGAACAAAAGGTAGTCAGTCGAAAGAGAAAGCACGCATACATGGCTTACTATCAGTGTAGAACTAAATGCTTAATATGACATTAAGATGGCTTGGGATTTAAAAAACAAACAAAAAAACAGTGATTAAAACTTACTAAATCTGAAATATGATGTATCCTCTCACTCAAGATTTTAGAAGCTTTGAAATACAGTCATGAAAACAAAAAGCTGAAAATATAACCTTTTCAATCTAATACAACAAAATACATGTTTGCCTGCAATCATACATTGTTGTTCTTTTTTTTTTCTTTGGTGAGGGGGGATTGCTATGTTTATTTTATTTTGCTTTAGAGAACCAGTTGACATCAAAGTGATATATTATTGTTGTATGTTTATTCCTCATTGCTCTTGCACCTGTTGCCTCTGTGAAGTTTCTGTCCATTTGCTTGCCATTTTATTTCCCCATGCTACGCAAAGCCAAAAGTATTTTGGACCTCTATTAGTTTTCATATGAACTTATGACATTTGATCATTTTGTATTCAAATGGATTCTAAAGGGGTTAAAACAAATTAAATTTGTCATGTCGATGGAAAATTCAATTCTATTCATTATTTTTTTTAATGTGGTTTAAGTAAACCGCTGTGCTCAGCTACATCTGTTTATCAGAGACAGAAAAAAATAGTTAATTAAACATTCCAAATTTCATTCCGTCTTCATGAAAAGTGTACTGTGTAGATTCCCGGATTTAGAATAAGCAGATGTGCTATTTTTCTGCCAAATAGTACAGGTGCTGGCTATCTGCTCCACCATCCTAGTTTTTCATATGAACCTTCTGTTCTTAATCCCAATGAAGTAGAAATAGTATCATAAAAAGGTGTAAATAGATTTCCCTCTGCCATAGACTACCATCTTGTTCTCTTTCTTTTGCTATCCTGATCTGAGCTGATCTGGCTTAGCAAAATCCAAAATTACTGGCATTCCTCTTACTGCTGTCAAAAAAACAATTGAAAGAGTTTCTAAAAAGTATTGACTGATAAACCCTAAGTCATCCCTTGGTAAATGGAGTGACACTGAATGGTGGAAAAAGATTGCTGTGGGTCAGCTAGCATTGCCTTGACTACCATTTACCATGGAAGCACAACAAATAGGTCTACATGTAAATCAAGTGTATCAGCTTCCAGCAAAACATAGATTAATATCTAGTTTTATGTTCTAAGTCATCGATAAAAACTTTTCTCATCATCTTCTATTTACGTACTATTTGTAATTAGATCCTAGTGTAGACTGCAATCTTGAGAATAGATATCATTCAAGATCTCTCTGCCATCTTAATCTGTCATGAGACCTGTGGACCTAGATCCGTTAAAGACATTTTCCTTAAACCTTTGAATTGTTTACTCAGTGCTTGTAAACAAATTTCTGTTTTAGAATTAAGGATTGGATCTACTTCTAGATCAACCAGATCTTGATGGACATGGAGTTGATTTTATGTCTGACGTATTCCTGTTTTACTCATTTATGAGTAATGCTGAGTAATGCTATACAAATTTTCCTCCTTTTATCGAATTTGGCTGGTGGCACCCCTGTGGATGTTCACAACAAAGTATAAGGTATCTCGATATGAGATTTTAGATCTAAGAGGTCGCCACTATTAAGCATCACTGTGTCCATTCCACGGTGTTACTGTGATGTTAACAGTAGTGTGAGGCTATCTGTTGGCAAGAGAACCTTGCCAGGTCATTTTTAAAAAAATTACATTTATGTAGGAATGTATTACATGTTTTTATCTCTCCCAATCATGGAATAAACTGATGTGAGGTTTGTTGAATTATTCGCTTCATTTTGTTCAGTTGTTGATGTTTTTTAAAATAATGTTTTGAGAAGAAAAAAATAAAAGGGGCAAAACACATCACAGATTATACAGATAGACATTAGTAATGGTAACCAGTGTGTTGTTAAACATTCCTGTGCAAAAGCCTCTTTCCTTGTTTTTATCTCTATTATCGAATCCTACATTGGTATTTATAGGCAATCACTTCCCCCATCCCACTCCCAGAGTGAAACGTGTTTAGCTTATGTAACAGTAGGCTTATAAAAGTGCTCTTACAGCTCAAGCCTTGTCCTTCTTAATTGTCGGTTGTATAAAATGAGATAAGACTCTGGCTGTGGTTGGATTAAATCTGGTTTACTAAACGTGTGAATTGGTTGTCCCCTCTTGCATGGAACTGTTTAGTATGAGTCCTCTATTCCTTTGTTTGAGCTGTATAACCAATCAGAGTGAAGCCCAGATAGTATGATGGCATACCCATTGTAAACCAGCATAACATCACGATTTTATTGTTTATGTCTCTCCAATTAGTTCTTCCTCCCAAAATCAGGAAAAATTCTGTCATAGCCATTTAGTTTTCCATGAACCAAAATTTGACGCTATCCACTGTGACGCTAAGTGGCAGCGACTGTATAGCAGTGAAACTTATTTCCAGTTAGATCATCTGAAAATGGAAAATGGTTTGTAAACTTTCAGCTTCAGAACTGTAATGTAAATATATTCTTTGAATATATATATCGGGTGGGCAAAAAAAAAAAATCCTGAACTTAAACTCTCATTATCTAAGAATTGACAAAATAAGTTGTAATGAAATTTTCACCACATATACATCAATTGAATTAAAGTAGACCTGGAAAATTGCATGGATGAAAACAATATCGTTTCTAAGTTATAAGGAAAAATGTAAGCAGTGATCAAAATTGTCTTTATCAAAAGCTACACTGCAAAATCATCAATTTTCGTTTGGAGTTTCAATTGATCAGTGAAGCTCCCGCTTTGTGCGATAACATGCCTTAATGTCTAAGTTTTTTTTTCTAATCTAAATCTAAATTTACTAATCTTTTTTCATTGGACATGTCATTTTTTCGTTCCATTCAGAAAATTTTGCTTTTAGTTGATCCGTATTAAATGGCTCTATTCTGTCTTTCTTTTCTTCGAATAGGGATTTGCTAATTTATTCTTTCTCTCCATAGGTAAAACCCATATTGAATAATCATATGATTGAGATTTAGATCTGGATCTACATTAGTTCTAGAATCATAGATCTTCTTCTTCTTTGATGCTGTGAAAACCTCAGATTTTGATGACCGATACACAGTTACACAATTGTCTGTATCTTTAAGAGTCGTGTCTTGAACGTGTCGATGTCTTTACCATTGATGGTCTCCTGAGACAGAGAGTTGCAGATGCGGGTGGCGGACAGAATGAACAAGTGCAAATGGGCGTCGATTTTTTATTTTGGGATTGTAAGTTTTTTGTCATGGCCTCTTGTCTGTCGTTGGTTGTAGTTGATTGAATTGGGAAGAGGTATG
>JAOYNN010313708.1:0-10064 GCA_025770095.1 Goniobranchus kuniei
GAGTTACGCCATGGATTTTCAGCCAATAGCAGCACTGCTGTGGATCCCAGCCAGATACCAGCAGGATCCGTGGAGAACACTCCACTGAAAATCAAAGTCAGCGGACAACAAGCCATGAGTAGAATTAGAAACGGTCGCTCTGACCCAGGCTTGACAATCCTCCGTGAACAACACTATCTTCCCCAACGTTCGCCCTGAAATGGTGGGGAGGGACCCAGTCATCCAAATTTAAGGAGATTTAAGAAGGAAACAAAAAATTTAAGGAGATTTGAGGAGATTTAAGGAGGAGAAAAAATTTGAGGAGATTTAAGGAGACAATGAGCCCTGATAAAGACAGATGTTTCATATGGTGGAAATAAAAATACTTCTCATATCAAATGGAGGTGTACAATTACACAAAGCAAAGATACTCACCCACAGACCAGCATTTTTAATAGCAAGAGGAAGAGCTAAAAGGCCTGTACCTAAATTTCCTTTAATGAGGTGCATCAGTGTTTGATAATTTCTGAAAAGATTAATTGAACAACACTGTGAATATGGACACATTAGACAAAGAAATTCATTAAAGAACACTGGTATTGCATTATCTGATGAAATACTGGAAGACATTACAAAGACATGACATGAAAATTTGCAAACCATGTTACCATCAAAAATTTTTCTAAAATTTCCATCTGCAGAAGTGGGTTCTGTTACATGTGTAATTGCACGTAAGACCTCTCCAAGCACAAGTTTTTTGTCCATATCAGATGGCACAAGCCACTCAAACCTACCTAGGATTAGGAACACTGATGACAATTCTTTTTTGTAATTCGTTTAAATTGCCTCAAAATTCAAACATCCAAGCCAATAACCCAAGTTCAAACCCTGAACCTTTGGCATAATCAGAAATTACAATATCCCAAAACACCAGCTCACTCCCTGTAACAGACTACACACTTAGAGATTACAAATGCAGACCTCAAACTCACAGTGACAAAACGTTTGATCCTATTGAATAATTAATTTCAATTAATTATTGCATTAATAAGGAAGATCCTCAATATAAAATTCATGGTAAAGATAACCAACAAGTCGTTGTACATAAGATGGCAACAAAAGGAATTGTCTCAGCAGATACTAGAAGCTTGTTGGAACCTCCTTCAGCATATTCTTCCAGGAGAAGGAGACATACCAGCCAATGAAGCCACTTGGGCCTATTTCAACGAATGAGCCCCAAAATTCAAAGAAAAACCAATAACATTCCAAAACGTGCTGGACAGAGACCTGAGGTCTGTCGAGCACTCATCTCAACTACATACCATCACCAACCTCAACAACTTAACAGCTTTAGCCCAAACAGAGAGAAATGGACAGAACTTAACACCACGATTGTGAGAACAACTGAAGCATTTGCACACAGAGAACTAGGAAGTGTCACCGCCATAAGTCAAGTAATAAATTAAGGGCTCACATAGCAATAAAGAAATAAAGATGACTCTAACTCTAATAATAGAGTTTTTGTTGTGATCTTGGCATCATCTCTTCCAGATACATCCATCTCCTCTTCTTGATTACCAATGACACTGGTGGTTGTTCTGATAGCTCTCTGATTTTTTGTGTTGTTTTGAATTCATTCCATTTGATATGCATAATTTTTTTCTCAAACATTTGTTCTCAAAAGCATCCAGCTTTCTTCTTATTTCTTCGTTGACTTCCAACTTTCTGCTGCATACACTAATAGTGACAAGACATTCGGGTTGAACATTTTGAGCTTTGTTTTTTATCAAATGAATTTGGATGACCATACTTTGTAAACTTTGTTGAGGTTTCTGAAGGCTGAGGCTGCCTTTGCCATCCCTTTGCCTACTTCCTTTTTGGTGTCTCCTCCTCTTTCTTTGAATCCACCGAGATATGTAAACTGTTCTACTTCCTCTAAAGTGGCAAGATTACATGGAGACAAAAAAAGGCTTGACAGGAACAAGGAACATTATTTCTTAATACCATGTCAGCAATACAGAGCATCATGTATTCTAAAAATCAATAAATATTATAATAAATGCTAAATATGGAATATTCACAGTGCATAATACAAGAGCTACAATGATTTAAATAAAATAGTCTTATTCTGAATGTTCTTTATTGCTAACAAGTAGTCAGGGAAGTAAGATGTCATGGTAAAGAGCCTCAAGCAAGGTTACATCATGGTTAAGGGCAAGCATTGTACAGATGACGTCTTTACTCAATGGTTTATTAATAGTTTAAATTTAAAATTTTCTTAAATAACCTCTCATGGAGGTCTGCATTAAAGTCTTAGGAGACAGCAAGTGGCTTACTTAGAGACATAACACCAATGACTTATGATTGTATGGTGCCAGACTGAGCCATGGAGAGTATTTGGATGATTTAAATTTTTCTTGGCTATGCAAAAATCATCTTAATCACTTATTATATGATCAGACTTTGAAAAACAACTGTTTTTTCCTTTTAACTTACGATGTTGTTGTAGGTAAGTGTGATCTACCGGATGACATAAAAGATTTCTGAAAACTGTTGTCAGTAATTCCTCCAATTTCTCCTTCTTTCCTCATGTCCCCATAGTACTGGTCAGGACAAACTATAACATCCTCATTTGGAAGAACAATTTCAGCTGTAGGTGTTGTGATTCTGGGATTTCTTGCATTTATATATGTGGCTTGTTCCAAAGGCGGTGATTCTCTTAACAATGCTGTTGTTTCATTTGCTTCAGCCATTGCTGGTTTTGTTTTGCTTTTCTTCCGTATTTGTAATTTTTTTTTTTTAATTCAACTAACTGTTCATTCTTCTGGATAAACCTCCAGTCATACTGAGGATGAAAATAAGAAAATTTATTCAACAAAAGGAAGCAAAACAAGAGACATTTCGATACAAATACTACTCAGTAAAACTTTAGTTCACTTGATGTAATTCTCTTCAGAAAAAATTATTTTTTTTTTTTTTCATTAGTGGTTTGCATTCATCTAAGCTTGAGTTCAGGCCTTCTTGGAACGCAACACTTACACCTTTGGCAGATGTATTTGAAATGCCTTCAATGATGCACGAGCAGATTCAGTTTCTTATTTCACAATAATGTTTTTTAATTTATTGGAAGTAGTTTTTGGTTTCATCGCACTTTCATTAACTTCAGGTTTTTCCTTCTTTTATCATGGCAGAAGCAAACCAAGTTTTATATTTAGATCTTGGGGAAATTTTGAAATCCCGAACCATGACCAATGACATTACACAAAATCCAGGGTCTATGGCAAAGTTTGAATCACCACCTATAATATCATACACTTCTGATTTTGGTAAGTGTATTCTCTAACTACAAAAAGTAATTGCATGATCTCTGTTGTGATTTGGCTGTGGGTGATAGGAACCAATTATTTGTACAGGTATTTTGTACTATGATTTCCACTTGTGTGGTGACCAGTTCACTAAAATTGATTCAATTTGACTGTGAATGAGGCTAGTGTGATGGGAACAAAGACTTCCCCTTAATAAAATTACTGTCCCTTCAATATAAATTACAGCCCGGTGGTGTGGTTTCCTCGTATTTAAAAAATTATTTTATTATTCATTTCAATCATGTCCCATTATCAAAATTACATCTGATGTATGTATCTGACAAATCCTAACAAAATACTGGTTCAATCTGGTATCCCCAAGGAGACTGTTCTAGGTCCTTTGCTGTTCTTAATTTACATAGTCTTAGTCTTCAAATTGGCTGACAGACTCAGATTATTTGAGTATTAATGTCAATGACAAAGACAAAAATCTCTCACCAAAAACAAACTTAGACTATTTGCTGGTGAAAGTTTTCTGTCCAGAGAAATTTAAAATAACAGTGATGGCTTCAACCTTCAAAAAGACTTAGATAAAGATTCTCTCTAACAATGGAAGGAAAAATGAAAAATGAAATTTCACCCACAAAACACCAAGTTTTAAGGTTTACCAGCAAACAGAATTCACTTAAAACAAGTTGTCATTTACATACCTAACAATGCCCTAAACCTACTAAAAGTAATATTATACAATCCTCATAAAACCTATCTTAAAAATATATCTATAGTTTTCCTGTCTGGGACCCTCATAAACAAAATAAAACAATCAAATAGACAAACCAGAGAACATGCAGAAGAATGCCATGAAATTCATCTACGAATGATTGCACATTCATGACTGGCAAGATACAGAGGCATATATATTATCAACTCTTTATAAAAAGACAGATAAAGGGGATCAGGGAGCTAGAACAAAAGCCACAGAACTTTACAAAGGCATAAATGGACTTATTGAACACCTCTGGACCCAAAATACATTAATCTAAACTAACATGAAACTAGACAGTCAAACACCCACTGACAACATCGAAGAAATGAAGAAATCTTGTGTACATACCTTTGTGGTGTCTTGCCTCTGTCCCTACTGGGGTTTCTCCAAAATCTGTTTTTATTTCTATTATATAATAAAACTCCAAGCCTCTACTCATTTGTTCATTACTACATCTATTTATGTCTAGATCTATACTTCATAGTGTAATGTGGTTTGTCAGTGTCCAATATTTGCAAGTCCACAACTGAAGCAAAGGTTTGAAAAACAAAAGTACTGTATAACTCTTGCAAACCATATGGTCAAGTGGTCTTGTGTTGGCCTTTCATGGCAAGGCGGAAGCTGCCGACGTGGAGGCCCCACCTTCAATTTCGACTGGGGCAGGATTTTTTCTTGTCTTCATTCCTTTGTGCTGTCTTGTCTCTTTCCCTACTGGAGTTTCTCCAAAATCTGTGTTTATTTCCCCTCACAACATTCAAAATCAACAGCCCTTTACACTCATTTTCAACAGACACTATGAGAAGATGATTGAACAACATGCCACTCTATCGAATGCAGTGATAAGTTGGACAACACCAAAAATGCTCTGTAGTCAACAAACCTCAGACACAAAGAAAAAATTATGTTGTATCAACTGAGCAAGTGGATTAAACAGTTTGAAGATTATCAGGCGATTACTTCGGTATCGAATTGCAAATGGAACAAAAATGGAAAAATGACGACCATTTGAGTCTGGTTTGCTCACTTCGACGTCTTTTATTTTAAAATTCTTCCAAATCTTGATTTTAAGGTGCTGTAAGTATAAAAAATGCTTGCAGTAGGCCTAAAAACAAGAATCGGGTCTACATCTAGTAAATAGCAACCAAGGTACTGGTAAGAAGTATTAGGGGGACATGAGGAACTTAAGCCCCTTCTCCTTCTGCTTTGACCTCTCGCTTTGGAGCCCGTTCCAGTTAGGGTTAGGGTTATCTCTATAATTCCAGTGTATCATAATAACAAAATCCGCCGGAATTCACCGGAATCCGCCGGAATTCACCAGAATCTCCAAGAATCCCCCTTAAAATTTCCCGCAAGGTTTTGTTTACCTTGATCACTACATCAGAGATCTGAGATTGTTTTCATCATGCCACGTCCACTTTATCCTTGTACCTGGTGCAGAGCCAACTGAGGCAAGAACACATCTTCCATTGAATGCTCTCTTTGTCAAGGTTGGATTCACTGGTTACGATTAGTGTATATGTTTATACTACCGGTATTACCTATTTATTTTATTTATTTAGATAAGAATTGATGAGTCTTACCTCAAAAACCATTGCCTGTTTTAACACTCATGTGGACCACATCTTATGTGCCAAAAACCCCCGATGAATTTCGGCCCAATCATTTTGTATTGTTGAGAGACATACGAAAGTCAGCTTATGTTGATTTGACAGTTCCAAAACAGTCCACCCCAATAGTGGTTGGAACAAGATGCAAACCAAACTTTTCAGTGACTTGCATTGATGATAGAAATGGAAGCGTTGATGCTGTGTGAATGATGCTGATGCTGATGCTGATAGAAGTGTTGAAGCTGCTATGAATGATGATGATGATGATGATGATAGAAGTGTTGATGCTGCTGTGAATGATGATGCTGAAAGAAGTGTTGATGCTGCTGTGAATGATGATGCTGAAAGAAGTGTTGATGCTGCTGTGAATGATGATGATGATGACATAAGTGTTAGTGCTGCTGTGAATGATGATGATGATGATGATCTGAGGATGATTGTAAAAAATGGAAGTCTTTACCAAACAATGAATTCCTTTCTTTGGACATGTTGATTACACATTTATCATCACATGAAAGTGTAACCAATTCTGTCCCTCGAGGTAAGAAGGACAATGTGTATTTTTTGGTAAAAAACCAGGAAAATTTGGATAATCGCAAATGTGGTCGTCCAAGTTTTGGGATGATTGTGGTTCATGGATGAAAGGAACAACAAACAAAAGCATTTTTGTAAAACAGGGTGGAAGGCTGACAAAGGTTGTACCTAAAAATGACCTTTATTGCCTGCAGAGACGTAAAGACAAATAAAATTGTATTCATCCCACTTGAACCGCAGCCGGAAAAGGGTGAAGTTTTGGTTTTGCATCAGTATTACTGCACACTGGTGGCAAAACCAGAGTATTCCAAAAGAGTGTCTTGGATCAGGGAAAGTGACAAAAGTAGAGCAGTGGCCTGTATGGAATACCGAGGGATATTCCCTGGCAACACAGCCCATGGTTTATCGTCTAAGGGACAAAGGGATTACATTCGAACGAAGCCACGGGTGTTAGATAGATAAAATGAAAGAGGAATTGAGGAGTGGCAAATGACCAACAGAAGTGTATAGGGCAGATCATACACTTGACGCTCCATGCAGCTTAAAGCAAGCAATTTCCATAAAATATGAAATGAACAAAAAGGAACAGTCTCACACAAATGGTTCCAATTTTGCTGATCAGATAGAAAGTCTGGAAAAGCTGCAACATGTTTTTCCTTTCATTCAGTGTCTAATAAAGCGATATAAAACCGTACCCAGCTGTATACTTTACACTGATGAACAAATGCAGGATCTCATCAGATTTTGCTGCTCTACCTATTCTGCCAACTCAACAGTTTTAGGGATAGATACCCTGGGCGACCTCCATGTCACTGTGACAGCTTTCAAAAATCTTGCTCTTATAGGAAACAGAACAAACAGTCATCTTATTTTTTTTGTCCATTTTTTCTGCATGGCCAGTCAGATGGAGACATTTTTTGATTTCTTACATCACCTTGCCGGCAAAATCTCCGGCTCAGCCATACCCACAACAGGTCCTGTCATAGGGAGTGACGAGGAAGCCGTTCTGAGGCAGGCAGTAAAAAGGGCCTTCCCAGAATCAAAGATGTTGTCTTGTACAAGACACCTACAAAACAATTTGACACAGTTTTTAAAGGATAAAGTGGGGCACAATGTTTCTGAATTAAATGTAGTGGTGCTGCAGCTCTTTGGTGTTGTTGGTTAATCAATACCGCCACTGACGAGCATCATTTAGAACTGTAATTAGAAGCATTTGTAAATGTTGCCGCAGAGACATCTCAAACGCTGGCAAATTACATCAGAAAAATGATGCCGTTGCTGATTGGAAATATGAATGCGATGTCAAAACCAGGACTGTTAGTTTCATCCTACTTGTGGTCAAATAATAACACAGTAAGTCTAAATTATGTATTGAAGTTGGAAACAAGTTGGAAACATTTGAAATTGGCACTGTTGGCAGAAACATTGCACAATGTGGTAAAAAAAAAAAACAAGGGATGTCAGGAGAGCCATTGTTGGAGAGGGTGACTTCTCATTGGATCCAAAATTTAAACACTTCAGTGTCACGCCAGCAGATTGGGAAACATGGACATCCAATCGCAAACAGAGACATCTCTCGAAATTCCTAAAGACCTGTGTTGTCCTAAAAGATGTTATTAGGCCCTCAAATGAGGAAGTGTGCCCAGTAGTTGCACCAAAGGGCTGGGGGAAAAAACCATGTCAGCGTAAGAGAAGGTGCGATGCCAAAACAATGTCAATATCAAAGAAAAAGCTGAAGAAGGATGAGGGGAACCATGATGATAAATGATATGAATGATGAGGTTATAGCAGTGTTGGTCTTGATCTAGTTTGTCAATTAATATGAATAATGAAGATAAGTTTGTTAATATTAATTGCCCTTTTTCTGCCTTCTTTTCTTCTTTTTGTAATTGTGCTGCTGATGCTGATGGGAATGTATAATATGAACATTAAAATCTTATAAAGGAATTCTGGAGAATTTCGGGAGATTCTGGGGGATTTCGGGAGATTCCGGGGAATTTCGGTATAATGATACACCATATTTTTACTCCCGAAAAAAAATACTGGTGAACATTCTTCGTGACAACTTTTCACAAATACAACTTAGAGTCTGATTCTTTGCATTCTATAATCTACATACTACATTTATTGCTGAGGTTTTTTTTATAATATTTTATAGTGTTATTTCTTACGATTTATGAGATATCACATGATATGTGTGGTCAGCCCCTGAAATTTTGGGGCAGCAAAAAAAAATTCAGACAAAACGGGGAAAAAAAATTCCGGCCAAGAAGAGTTAAACACTCATAACCTAACAAAGCCTAGATCTAGTGCTGAATTTCAGGCTGGTGTTGAGTACTATCTAGATTCTCTATTTTAGGCTGTTTGTTTACATGTTGAAAATTGACTGTTTTTAATGGTGTCAGTAAATTTACTTAGGCTACTGGATAGCCTCGACTTCTAATCCATGATTAAGGCCCCGAGTTAAAAGACAAAGACAAAATAACAACAATTACAACAACAAAGTGTTGTAGGCTAAACTATGATAGGATAGGCCAAGCCAGTCCGCTTAATCTGCGCTGACCGATGATTGTACTCGTATACAACCTCAGAATCTGGGTCCCATTTATGTTTTGCGGCCATGATGGAGACATATGAAAGTCGTTGCCAGATTGGTGTTTTATTTGGACGAAAACAAAGTGTGCTGCAACGCATGTAATGGTTCAAATGTTTTTTTTTTAAAATAATTGTTTTTATTATTATGTTATGTTTTTAATAAGGCAAGGTTTTAAAAAATATATTTAAAGTTTTTAACTGCTAGATCTACTCATAGTCACTGTGTTTTGTGTGCTGAAGTGAAGGAATAGGCCTAGCCTAATTATTTTATATTGTTTTATCAAGATTTTAGACTCAAGCCAGACAATTTTCCATCTGGCAACCACTTCCATGGTATCCATCATGGCCGCCAAACATAAACAAAAGGGACCAAGATTGTATACATGTACCTATGCCTATTGTACGACGATCGTCCCCACAGGTGACGTCACTGAGCGAAGCGTACATCTTTGAGAAGGCTGTAGAATGCCTAGGCTAGGCCTACCTACAGTAGAGTGTAGGGCCTAATCAAACTAACATCAATTCGACCTACCCGACTCCTTTTCTTTTTATTATGTCTGTCACTCGTTCAAGTTCAATGCAAAAATTGGGTCTAGATCTGCTATCTCGGGTCTAGATTCTAGATTTGCTCTGTGCACTGATTAGACATTCTGTCTAGAATACGGGAACTGTAGCTCTGTTGTGTACTTGTGTGTGACTGTCTGTATGGCTAAAGTCCAATTTTTTAATTTGCCGCGTCTTCTCCGCTAAATTAAGATTTCGAGGAGTTGAAGGAAAAATGTAGTGGCGAATCTATTTTTAACCTCCATGGACGAAATACATCTCCACGAATATTTCGGATTTTTTTTTTATGGAGTGTGTTTGTGGGGATGGGGGTGGTGGAAGGCTCCTCGTATAGGGCTCTTGATTATAAGATATATAACACTGAATGAGAGAGAATATCCATGCATAATTACTTGGGATTCTTCTTCTTCTTTAGGTACCGTGTCTGAAACTGATATTGGCGATCATGTTCCTCCACTCATACCTGTTCTCAGCTAACCTTATAAGGTCGTTGTTGCTACCATTATGTATTGCTCATGAATTCAGACTTTCAACAAAAGTTATTCTCTGCCTACCTCTACTGCATTTGCCTTCGATGTTTCCTGTTATGGCTAGATGTTCTAAAACCTTGTGGCGGCAAATGTGTCCTAAAAATTGCAGTTGCCTCTGTCTAATGGTTTTGATTAATGATCTTCCAAGTTTAGCGTCCTTCAGTACTGATTCGTTAGATCTTTT
>JAOYNN010313819.1:0-10064 GCA_025770095.1 Goniobranchus kuniei
CTCTCTCTCTCTCTCTCTCTCTCTCTCTCTCTCTCTCTCTCTCTCTCTCTCTCTCTCTCTCTCTGTATGTATGTATTATGTATGTATGTATATATGTATGTATGTCTGTCAATCTATCTATCTATCTATCTATCTATCTATCTATCTATCTATCTATCTATCTATCTATCTCTTATCTCACCAGTGCATGTGAGGAGCGAAAATATTACAACTCATGCTCTCAAGAAAAACATTTATGTCCAGGAAGTACGCATACTTCTAATTAAATATAAGTCTGTGTGTGCCTGTGTGTGTATGTGGTTTAGGAAAAGAGGGTGCGGACAGTAATGTGTTTTTGTCATAATAAATATTGATCTTTCTAAAGGAGTAGTAGAAATGATAAACCATGGTACCTAATGAAAAAAGCATTCTGAAATATATACAAGATATAAAATTCAATATAAAAATTGATGAAAATATTCATTAGTTTTTATTTAATTCTCAAAAAAAGGTGGAAAATCAGGATTAAGTCAAACAACCTTACAAAAGAAGGGGGAGCTGTAGCTCAGTGGTAGAGCGTTGGCCTGTTAGCCGAAAGACAGCAGGTTCGAATCTTGCTATGGACACATGCGTTTTTCCCTTACTCTTATTCTTTCTTCCAAGTGATTGAGATATTATCTGATACGTTCCGAGAAGATCATCACTTTCAGTGTCCCCATAGGTAAAATATTTATGGCAGTGAGGTCTGGATTACGGGAAGGCCCTTCAAGTGGTCCTCTTCGACCAATACAACACAATCCTCTAGGAATTTTTAACGAGGAGGTCCCTTAGAGCCCTTATTGAAACCACACTGGATTTTATTGTCTTGGAACTGGCAACACTGTATAAGTTCCATGGTCCTCAACAGTGAGGTTAAAGAATAAGCATACTGCTAGTACTCCCCAAGCATTCTGCATCTTGTAAGAAGCGAGTTAGGGTTGAATGAGAGCATTTTCTCTCTTTTGTCTTCTTCTGTCAGGCTCTCTTTTGTCTCCTCAGAGGGGAGTGGTTTTCTGGGAGAGGGAAGATGCATTATTCAGTGGCTATTCCCACATCAATGTGAATTGCATGATTTTAATGTAATATCGGGGTCATCAGTTCATTAGATGGACCGAGTATTTTTGTACACAAAGGGCGGTAGAAAATTCTGGGTGGTTATCGCCGTGCACAGTTTTGGGGCTTGATGGCCACTGTGGTGTGTGCCATGAGGAGGTACAGCAAGAACAAGATGCCTCCCTTTAACCACTTTAGGCAAACTCTCTAGCCAGTGCAATTCACATACACCATTGTTCTTAGTTATACTTCCAGTTGCGATGTCCGTATCAGGTGAATTAGTTATCCAGGATCGATATTCTTTTGGATTATGAGGGAAACTATATAATATGATGATTTTCTCTCTGATGTTAGATTCATCACATTTTGTTATTTCCACTGTTGTATCCTGTTTTACAGCCATACACATTACGTTTCCAACCCATTGCTTTGGCCAAAAAGACGCTTGTCTCCTTACAAAACCAAAATCCAATATCACGGACCACTTGTTTGGCTCTCTCATTGATACTAATACATACATATGACATATTTACAGTTTATATTATTATACCACCAAAATACGCATATCAGAATCCGTTTAGCTTTATGAGATCAGTAAGACAGGCTTGCTGCGAACTGACATCAAAAACGAAAGCGATCAAACTTTGAAATTTGGCACAATTTGACTTGGTACAAAAAAGGCACAAACGTAACTTATAACATTGAAAAGCAATATTGCAGATAACTCATGTTGATTTTCTTAAAAGAACTGTATATCCAACAGACAACGTTTCTTGATTTCTTAAGACTATTGAAGTATTGAACTATTTAAAAAGTTATGAGGAATGAAACTTCAAAACAACCGATTAAACTTAGTTCAATTAAACAACTTCTAAAAAAGCATGCTTCCAAGTGAATACATGGAACACATTGATATCGGCAGCGATAAAATAGAGCGTGCTAGACACTGGTCTGTCAGACCACTAGATGACCTGCCTGTGTATTTAGCCTCGACTGGCCGCCTACGGAAAAGAGGAAACTTGCGAAAAAAGGACCATCTTTTGGACCGTTCTGTCTGAACACATTTCACATTTCAGATGGAAAAATCACTTTGTTCGGGCAAGCACTGCTGTTTATGTGTGAGATGTTGTTTCTTGCTTGGCATGATAAGAAGACATTCCATCAGTAGTAGGCCTGATCTGACAATGCCTCCACGACGAAACTTGAACGATTTTGACAGGGCACGAGCTTTTGCATGGTTCCAAGGCGGTGTTCCCAAGTGAGAAGGAGCCAGGCGTCTATAAGTATCCATCTCGGCCATTGTCAATAGTAAATGGCTACTTGGAGGGTTCAGGAAAGACGCAGATCTGGTCGACCGAAGAAGACAAACCCACGAAAAGATCGTCTCATCGAACAACAAGCCCTTGCAGACAAGAACAGCATCGCCCAACATCATTTGAAGGCAGCTGAGGGTGGCTACTACCATCAACATCAGCCATCAGACAGAAATAATAATAATAATAATAATAATAATAATAATAATAATAATAATAATAATAATAATAAAACTCTCCGTCTTCAAAACACTTCTCCTCTTAAACTACTGGATCCGCTTAAATCTAGTTTGTTATGGAATCACAAAAATGGGTTCATCGTTTCTGCAACTATGCGAACTCATGACCGTGAGAAGATTAAGCTGTGATTTCATACCAAGGACTCCTATAGTTTAAAAAAAAATAAAACCCTGAAAAATCCTGTTTTTTTTTTCATCAGAGGAGTCATAGTTTTTTAAAGAACCAATATCGCCAATATCGCGATATCTAGAGCTTCCAGCCCCCAGCAAAGAATGATGCCAAAACAGAAAAGGACGTCGTTTGAAGAAACATTCGCCCCCCTTTTTTTTTTCGAATTAATTATATGACAGTATTTCGTGACGACCTGAGATTCAGATCTAAAGACAACATTTTTTACATAAGAAACAGAAAGTCAGCAAGACTTAGAGATCTAGATGTACATAGTATGCCTAGACTAGGCAAGAAGGGTCGAATTAGAAATTGAGACCTAGATGCATTATAGACAAGCCTAATAGTCGAATTACGCAAGAGCAGTAATTCACGAGATATGAAGAATATAATGCAGATCTACTAAGAATTGAATTAAACAATAGTCGAATTATGCATGACAGTGAACAATATTTCGTGAGGTATGAGGAATGAACCTCAAAAATACCGAATAAAGTGTAACATTTTTTCCCCAGATAATCATTGAATTGTGCAAGACAATATTCGCAAGATATGACGAATATTGATAAAATCTAGATCTTGATCTGTGACGAATTGAATGAAACTACTGTTGTTTTGTTGTTGTTGTTGTTTTTGTTTTGTTTTTGTTGTTTTGTTGCTTGTGTTGTTTTTTGTTTGTTTGTTGTTGTTCTTTTGTTTTGTGGTTGTTGTTGTTTCTGGGGTTGTTTTGGTTTCTTTTGTTCGTTTGTTTTGTTTTGTTTTCAGAATTGTCGAATTACGCATGACACTATTTCGCTAGATATGAAGAATGAGCAATATTTCGTGAGATATGAAGAATAAATTGAAGCATTACTGAGTGAAGCTTAACAATTTTTTGCTCAGATAATTGTCGAATTACACAAGACAATATTTAGCGATATTTGATGAATATAACCTAGATCTAGATCTATTACGAATTGAATGAAACAGTACTTTTGTTTTGTTTTGTGTCCAAACTAGTCGAATTACGCTCGACATATTTTTTGCAAGATGTGAGGAATGAATATTCTACATGTATTAGGAATCAAAGTAAAGACTTTTTATTCCGGATAATAGTCGAATTACACATGACAGCATGTCGCAAAATATTTTATTATGACGAATGAACAATATTTCCTGAGATATGAGGAATGAACTGCAGTAGTACCCAATGAAATGTAATAATTTCTTTTCAAGTCGAAGACGAATCAAAGTAAAGACTTTTTATTCCAGATAATAGTCGAATTACGCATGACAGTATTTCGCGAGACATGACGAATGAATGATGATCCCTGAATATGAGGAATAAACTGCAGAAGTACTGAATGAAGCATAACATTTTTTTTCAGATAAAAGTCTAATTACGCAAGACAATATTTCACGAGATGTGACGAATATAATCTAGACCTAGATGTATCCCGAATTGAATGAAACAAGTATTTTTTTCTTTGTTTGTTTTTTGGTTGTTTTTAGTTTGTTTTTTATTTGTTGTTTTGTTTCCGTTGGGTTTCTTTTCTTTTTCAGGGGTGTGAGGGTATGGGGGGTCAGTATAGTCGAATTACGCATGACAGCATTTCGCGAGACGTGACGAGTGAGTCGCAACAGTATCGCACGGCAGTTTTTCGTATGAATCTCAATCTTCCATATATCGTCTCCTTCAATGATTAAGGTTCCATCATGTCTCTATTACAAAATGTATGCCTACTCCCTTTGTTGGAGGTCTTCATACATCCTTTGCTGGTTTTTGAAGGTGCTATCCGAAAATATCGATGGTTTCTGCCGATGTTGTTTCACTCGGTAATCTTTTCCATTCGATAACTATTCTGGGTAGAAGGAGAACTTTCTATAGTTGGTGGTTGTTGAGATTGGTATGAAACTGAGGTCATGGGTTATTCTTGATGGTCTTACAGGTTTCTGGTGGTCGTTGTTTGAAATGGCGCGCAGCTTGTTATTTATCTTATAATGCATAATTAGGTGACCATTTTATCTTCATGTTTGCAGCGAAACCCACTTTAATTCTTCTAACAAGGTGGTGACACTTGCTGTGTTTTCATATTCCCCAGTGACAAAACGTGTGCTTCTCCTCTGAACCATTTCCAATTGATCTGTTTAATATTTTACATGGGGATCCCACACTGTGCTGGCATATTCCAAAATCGGTTGGACTAATAATTTAAAAGCCATTTCTTTCACCTCGTTGATATAATTTTCAAGATTCTTCTGAGAAACCCTAATGTTTTATTTGCTCTTGTTGTGATGTTATTTATATTTTCGTTCCAATTTAGATCAGATCGTAATTCCTAAATATCTCGCCGATGTTACGTGCTCAAGTTGGTGATTGTGCAATGTGTAGTTGTCCGTTGTTGGATTTCGTTTTCTAGAGATAGACATGACATTGCACTTTTGTGATTGGAATTCCGTGTGATCTTTTTGTTCCCAAGTGGCCAGTATATCAAGATCGTCCTGCAGAGTTGCAGCATCTGAGAGTGATTTTACCGTTAAGTATACAACTGCATCGTCTGCAAAGAGCCGCACTGTTGATGTGAGATTTTTTGCCAGATCGTTGATGTAAAACAGAAATAAGGTAGGTCCCAGTACTGAACCCTGGGAAACCCCTTACTCCACGGCTACTGGGCATGTTTTTCCTTCAACAACAACTGATTGGGTTCGGCCCTTCAAGGAGGGTTCAATCCACTTGTTTACTTTGCCTTTTATTCCATAATTTTGGAGCTTGTGACATAGGTCGACCTGATCGAAGGGCTTGGAAAAAATCCATGATGAGGACGTCAGTCTGGTAATCTTTTTCCAGAGATTTAGAGACATCATCTATAAAGCTGATTAACTGGGTTTCGCATGATCTTTGACGAATGAACTATGTTAAAACAATGAACTGCAACAGTATAGAATGGAGCGTAACACAAATTTGGTAAGACTTTGAGACTCTAATCTAAAGACAATTCTTTTGTAAATAGAAACCCAAAGTCAGTAAGGCATAGAGACTATGGTCTAGATCTAGACCTAAGAATTTCTAAATCTAAATCTGCATGTATTAAAATTAAAGAAGCATTCATCTCTATTGATAAGAGGCAAACTTTCGGACACTAAACCACATCTCCACCTAAACCTCTTGACCGAAGTACCCTGTGGGGTTTAAAGAACCAAGTCTTTTCCAGATGAACGGTATAGCTTTTATACAACCAAATTTTTATCCAAAGTACTCTTGCCTATAGCTTTTAAAGAACAAAAAATTAAGCCGAATTCCCCTACAGTGTTTTGTGAACTAAGTTGTGAACCGAAGTCCCCTATAGCTGTTAAAGAACCAAGTTTTCAGCCAAATTAATATTGTAGTGGGCTGATCGAAGGAGTTTGGCTCGTGTCACTCACTGACTTCTCGTGTTTCAATCTTGTACACCTTCACGCTGTTTCGGGAACTCTACTCTAGGTTTCCTACACGCTTTTCCATACTTGGACCCTTGACCTGAAAGCCTTTTTAAGCCTCGGCTATCAATTCGGAACATTTCTTTCTTGTGCGGCCACTTCATCATTCCTATTGCTATGTTTCTGAAGAATTGTGTATGGACCACACAACTTACCCTGGAAAGGATGGATTGAAATGGGCAAATAAACAAGAACCTTATCTCCAAGTCAAATCAACGATGCTTTGTGTGCTTGTCATGATAATACAAAATATTTGATTGAGCCACACCAGCATTTTCTTCTGAATGTTGTAACAAGGTATGTAATCTATCTGTGAAAGCTGAAACACATTGTAAGCAATTTTGAGCAAGATCAGGTTTCAAAACCTTAGACCAGTCCTAGCGTGGCTCTGCAGCTCTGTAACTCGCCTGACTCACATGCACGTCAGCCCAGGCCTAGTATAGGATAGTGTCTGATGTGGTCTGTACGACCAAGCTAATTTTAGGTACTGTGCCACCAAATGCGCTATTTTAAGCCTTCCATCATGGCACTCTCCGTTTCCGGTAATTAAAAAGAAACAAAATGGACCCCCCGCATCTGCTTCTGAGATCTAGATCTAGATCTCCGTGAACCGTGCATTTTGAGGTCAAGAGAAAATATCTATACTAGATCAAGAGTCAAAGTTAAGCTACTTAAACTTAACTTCCTTGAAATTACTTACTTCTTGACAGTGCGTGCTGGAAATAGTTTGCACCGTAGTAAAAACAACCGAATCGAGCGTCTGACATGGTCTGACAAGAGCTATGTGAGACCTGTTGTTTTTTTTTTTACATTGTTGAATGGGCCATCTGACACGCCAAATCAGCTGGCTGACATTAGTATGACCCAGATAGCTTACACAGCAACGCTAATTTTCCGGAACAATTATAACGTGTTTGGTAACATGGTGCGAGATAGGTTAGGCGAGTTACAGAGCTACAGAGCCACGCTAAGACCGGCCTTACTCTCTACTAATTCCAAATAACCTCTTACATGATGACCGAAAACGAGGTCAAAGGGAGGAAAAAACTGTGGTACTGTTTTTCAGAAGCCTAGTGGAAAATAAAACTTGGGGAAGATTTTCATCGCAATATTGATGATTAGATAAGCAGAAGGAATGTAGTAAAGATTTCAATGTCTTGTGAAAACGTCCCAACGCTCCCTGTGTTTGCGGGTGGTAAGCAGTAGAAAAACAGTGATCAATACCTAAAGATTTTATAGCATTTTGAAAGGTCTTTGATGAAAAATTACTTCCCTGATCGCTATAAATTGTTCCTGGCAATCCAAACATTGTAAAATACTTATACAAGCGTTTCAAGATTGTTTTGACTCTTGTATTCCTTAAAGGAAAAGCTTCTATAAACCTAATTATCTGACACATAACTGTGAAAATATAAAAGTTCTTAGGCTTAGTACTAGTCAAAGGCCTTACACAATCAATGATGAGTTTAGAAAAAGGTTCACCATGAATTGGAATTGACTGCATGTCAAATTTGGGAGTGGGATACTTTTGACTCATCTGGCACGAATCACAAAACTGTACATAAGTAGTAAGTATTTTGATGTCTTGTGAAAACATTCCCACGCTCCCTGCGTTTGGGGGTGGTAAGCAGTAGAAAAATAGTGATCTATACCTAAAGACTTTATAGCATTTTGAAAGGTCTCTGATGGAAAAATTACTTCTCTGATCGCTATAAATTGTTTCTGGCAATCCAAATATGGTAAAATACTTATACAAGCATTTAAAGATTGTTTAGGCTCTTATAGTCTTAACGAAAAAGATTCGTGTCCCTTATTGGTCGCCAGTGTAAGGAATAGTGGTGCTCAGTCTCCCATCACAGACGATCCAAGGGAATTAACAGGCACACAGTCTGTCACCAGAGCGACTTAGCCATAAGGTCTTAGCCCGAAGTTCTAAGAGATAAGAAGTGTTCCGAACTGATAGCAAGGCTTATAAATGCTATCAGGTCAACGGACCAAGTAAGGAAAAGCGTGCAGGAAACCTAAAGTAGAGTTTCTAAAAGAGCAGAAAGGTGAACAAGATTGAGCCATGAGGAGTCAGTGGATGACACGAGCCAAATGTTCTTGGTCAGCCCACTACAATATACAGTTTTAAAAGAACCAAGGTTTAAACCCAAATAACCTACAGCTTTTAAAGAACCAAGCTTGTAGCTGAAGTACCCTATAACTTTAAAAAAAACGAGTTTTTAACCGAAGTTCCCGATAGCTTTTAAAGAACTGCGTTTTAACCGAATTACTCTACAGCCCAAACTTTTAGCTTAAGCACCCTATCTATATCTTTTAAAAAGAGAACCAAGTTTTCAACCGAGGTACCCTATAGCTTTTATGGAACCAAGTATTTAATTAAGAGAAGTACCCGATAGCTTTTAAATAACAAAGTTTTCATCCGAATTACCCTACAGCTTTTAAAGGACCAACGTTTTAGCCGAAGTATTCTACAGCTTTTAAAGAACAACGTTTTTAGCGAAGTACCTTACAGCTTTTATGTAACCGGAGTACCCAACAGCTTCTAAAGAACCAAGTGTTTGAGTTAAGTACCCTACAGCTTTGAAAAGAGCTACGTTTTAATTGAAACACTCTACAGTGTTTAAAGAACAAACGTTTTAGTCGAATTACCATAAAGCGTTTAAAAAGCTACATTTTTAACCGAAGTACCCTATATCTTTTAAAGAACTAAATTTTTAACAAAAGGACCGTAAAGCTTTTAAGGAACTAAGTTTTTATCCGAAGGTCTCCTACAAATTTTAAAGAACCAAGTTTTTAATTGAAGTACTTCATAGTTTTTAAAAAACAAACATTTTATACGAAAGACTCCTGTACATTGTAAAGAACGAAGTATTTTTCCCGTGAAGTACTAACAGTTTTTAAAGAACCATTTTTATTCCGAGGGACTGCTATAAATTCGAATGAGCCAAGGAATTCTGTAGTCTTTAAAGAACAAAGTTGTTGTTTTCTTCCGAAGATGGCATTTAGATTTTAAAGAAGCAAGATTTTATTCGAAGGACTCCCATATTTTTTTAAAGAACCAAGTAGGCTATACGTCAGTTTACCAAAACGTAACTGCAACAGATGTCCATTTAACTTTTCTTCTTCTTCTCCTCCTCATAAGTTAAGCAAATAACTCTGAAACTCTGAATCCTGAAAACTTCCAAACTGAAAGCAGAGTAGTTGAGAATGCTGACAATGCTACAAACACACGCTTAGTGACCTTTGCATAGGTGACCTTGCTTTCTGAAGCAGCGAGATACAGAAGTATTTAATTTTAGTTTAAACGAAATAGTGGTAGAATGAAGATCGTAGCCCCGAAAACCTGTGCTGTGAGTGAAAAAGAAATTATTCGGGGAGAGACATAAGGCCAAAAGGAACAGAGTAAAGGGGTGGGGGGGGATAGCCGAACGAAAGAAGACAATCGAAGACCAAGCGGAGTTGGCAAGTGAAAATAGTAACAAAAAAGGAGAATACAGTTCAGGTGAGTTCGAAGGTCATGTGGCGCGCATTGATGCGGGGAGGACAAAACCGGTCAGAGTGCACATAGGGCCAAAAGGATGACTAGTCAGATGAACCAAAGTAGCGGAAATCCAGTGGCTGAAGAAAGGGGAGGTGAAGGTGAGGGTGAATAATTGAGCAGTGAAAGTCTGTACAGAAGCACAGAAGGAATAAAAAGCAAACAAAAGTAAGACGGCCTGCAGGGAGGGGGAAAACACAGCAGAGAGAGAGAGAGAGAGAGAGAGAGAGAGAGAGAGAGAGAGAGAGAGAGAGAGAGAGAGAGAGAGAGAG